>UESW01004822.1:161489-275361 GCA_900491605.1 Calamus simplicifolius | reverse complement strand
TTTATTTAACAGCAAGTAGACCAGATATTATGTTTGCAGTATGTTTATGTGCTAGATTTCAATCTGAACCTAAAGAATCACATTTAATAGCTGTTAAAAGAATTTAAGATATCTAAATGGAACAAAAATGTAGGTTTATGGTATTCTAGAGACTCACATTAAACCTAATTGCATATTCAGATTCTGATTATGCCGGATGTAAATTAGATAGAAAAAGCACAAGTGGTGCATGCCATTTCTTAGGAAGTAACTTAATCACATGGTTTAGCAAAAAGCAAAATTCAGTTGCATTATCAACTACTGAAGCTGAATATGTAGCAGCTGGAAGTTGCTGTGCGCAAATCCTATGGATTAAGCGACAACTTGAAGACTATGGTATCACACTTAATAAGACACCCATAAAATGTGATAATACTAGCGCAATCAATTTAACTAAAAATCCAATTCAACACTCAAGGACAAAAACACATAGAAATTAGATATCATTTTATAAGAGAACATGTAGCTAATGATGAAATTTGTTTAGATTATGTAAACACTGAAGAACAATTAGCTGACATCTTTACAAAACCTTTAAGCGAAGAAAGATTTTGTTATCTTAGAGGAGAATTAGGAATTTGTAATCCTTTGAATAGATTTTGAAACCTTAAGGAAATATATCTAGAGTTCTTTCAATTTCTCAAAATCTTAAGGAAATTTTATCTAGAACTCATATCAATTTGATCTATCAAAATCCATGATTTTTAATCATACTCAAAGATCAAATCCGGTTCATTTCAGACACTCTGAAAATTTCATTTTTTTTTCTGAAATGGTCTCGGAGCCGACTCGGAGAGTATCGGAGTCGACTCGAGTTTCTGCTGAAACTCAGGGAGCCGACCCCTTCTCTGAGCGAGTCGACTCGAGATCGGTCGTGCTCTGTGACTTACCCGAGCCGACTCACGCTTTGCGCGAGTCGACTCGACGTGGTCCCATTGATTATCTAGGGCACGAGTCGACCCACGATCATTCTAATCATTCCAAATCATTCTCAAAACCCTCCAAAACCCTTCAAACTTCCAAAATCTTCCAAAATCCTTAAACAATCATTCCACCTTGATCTATGGCACCCAAAACCCGTGGGTAGCTAGTAGTAGGTGCCGGGATGAAGAGGAAGAAGACCGTGCGACGACCCGTTCGCGAGCCGACTCCGGACTCTTCGCCTCTTCCTCTTCGGACGATTCTCCTGCTCCTACTGCCACTACTCCTCAGGTAGATCACCTTGCAGTAGAGTCATTACTACAGGAAGGAAGTTGATTTTGATTTATTTGAGAATGAGGGATTTTGTAGGGTCACAGTTGAAAGAAATGGGATTTGAAAAGATATGCTCCTTGGACTGTCCCACATACCCAGCTTTAGTTAAAGAGTTTTATAAAATTTGACTAGAGGGGACAATGGTTTGTCAGCATGTGAGAGGCATTGGTTGAATGTCACTGCCATCATTCTATCTAATTATTGGACTTACCCCTATCTGGACCTTCCACTTTGACCCAGAGGATAGGTCACCTGCCCTCACCAGATTATTGAATAGAAATTTTGAGGGATTTGAAGAAGTCTTGCCAATCAGCTGCCACTGGACTTAAGATTGCTTCATAACATCTGCAGCAGGATTCTTTTCCCTAAGACAGGCCGTTTTGACTACTTGTCTGAGAGGGATATCTTTGTTATGGATGCTGTAGTTTCAGGCAAGCCAATCAACTTACCCATATGATATTATGGTATATAGCTGATTGTGGGAGTAAGAGGAAATCCTGTCTTCCCTATGGCATGATCTTGACTCAGTTATTCAGAAGCCAAGGATTGAATTTAGTGATAGTGAGCCCAGGAAAAATTTGAGACATACTGACTACTATTCATTGGCCACTATTCACCGCATGGGCTTCAAGAAGAATGGTAATTGGATAAGAAAAGGTCAAGAGATGTTAGAGCTGCTGAGGACAGAGTTGAAGACATTGGAGCTGAGGTCGAGGTTGGACCTTCTGTTGCTGGACCGTCTGAGGCAGGACCTAGCATGCATTATTCTCCTCCACCTCAGACTTCATCTTCTTCTGTGAGATTTTCAGATGAGCAGTTATGTCAACTTAGATCTATGTTTGCAGAATTTGATAATCAAAGGAAAGATGAAATTGGTCAATTGAGAGAAGATTTAGAGAATTAAAGGAAGACATCATTTCAAGACTTGACTTATTTTCAAGACTTGTTGGTACCCATGTGGATTCACTCAATGCTGAGCTTAAGAAGATATTTGAAAGACTTCAAGGGATAGCTGATGGATCCAATGTGTATCTTGATAGAACCAATCAGTTAAGAAGAGATATAGATGCAGCAGTTGATCAAATTCAAGTAACTATGAATGACTTTAACAAATCTCAAAAGGATGATATCATGGAATGATTGGACACTTAAAGAGTTTAATTTTCAAGCGTGTCAAATGATTTTGATACTTATCATAGTTTGTATTTCTAGATTTCCTTACTAGATTGTATCTAGGAAGTTTTGTTTTAATATGAATGTATTTGAACTTTGATAAATTTAAGTTGTTTAATTTGATTACAATGAGCTTGTGTTACATTTTGATGTAATTTGACATACTTTTGAAGTAACTTCATTTCAATTATGAGTACTTTTGAATATCCTTGAATGCTTATGTTTAATTTGATATAATTTTGAACATCTCAATACTCAATTGATAACTTAGATGCTGAATGAATTCGAAGGAATTTAATCATGTTGATGCTCTGATGCATCTCAACCTTTTTGTTGATTACAAAAAAGGGGGAGAGATTTATATGATTTAATCGTATATGCATCATCATTAAACCTTATATGCTTTTAATTGCCTTGATTAAATAAGGGAGAGTATAAGGGGAAGAGATAATTTGAATTTCATAAAGAAAAAGGTTTATTTGCTTAAGTTTTTTGAATTTGAAAAATTTGAATGAATTATAAAATTGAGGTTCATAGGGGGAGCTACCTCATTGAGGGGGAGCCTTTCCATGAACACAAAAGTTGATTTTGGTATCATAAATTTTCAATTTATAATGCATATACTCAATGTTTTTGTCATCATCAAAAAGGGGAGATTGTTGAGAAATTATTGAAACATAATTGCCCCAACTTTATTGATTTTGATGATTTCCAAAAGCCATGAGTATTTTAAAGGAAACAATGAGTTTATTTATCAAATACCTTGAGCTTATTCTAAATGAAAGCAATGGACTCTCAATGTTTAAATTCACTGAGTTTTGAATCAATTTGAAAAAGAAGTTTCAAGTTCTATACTTAAAGATTTCAAAAAGGAATTCTTTACATGTTATATCAATCTATGATTTCTTGAAACATGTCTTGAATCCATGCTTAATGTCATATTTAATGTATTCAAGTCACATTTATATATTTAAATTTATTTGGGACAATTTTAAAGTCTATCAGAACATTTTTCTGATTTTTGTATCGCTCCCGAGCCGACTCAAGGGTTTCGAGTCGACTCCCCAAATGTCTGATTTTCAATGTTGTCCTGAGTCGACACTTGAGTTTTCAAGAGTCGACCCCTGAACCTTCGCGAGCCGACTCATGACTGTGCGAGCCGACTCGACTCAGACGGCAGAAAGGCTCATTTTTGAGCACTTCTCGAGTCGACTCCCCGCATATCACGAGTCGACCCCTGAAAGTTAGGCGTTTCTGGAATCGACTGTCGAGCCGACTCCCACAAAGCTCGAGTCGACTCCACGAAATCTGGATGCAATTTTTCACGATGACACATCAGCTCCAACGGTAAGATTTTCAAATAACGGCTATTTTTCTGTGTTTCTAACGGATATATTTTTGCAGAATCTATAAATAGAGGAGCTCTTTTCAAATCAAAGGAAAATAGAAAATCAAAAAGAGAGAAAAGAATATCTTTCAAAAGAGGAAAAACAGAGCCTTATTGGAAAAATCTTTTAGTTCAAAATAGAGTGATTCAAAAGGAGTGAAATCAAAGAGGAAGTTTCGTCTACTCCAGATCATCAATCCACAAGAGCCAAAAGAAAATCCAAAGCGTTTCAAAGACCAAATCGAAGGATTTTCAACATTCAACAAAAGGAGAAAAAGCTTCATCTCAACTCCAAAGTTTTCAAACGGTCAAGAATCTTGCTGAGGCCTGATTCAATACTTCAAGAGGAGTTAAAGAGGAGAAGGAAGAAAGCCAAAGCCACAACCATCTGCAATCTTATCAGGCTTTTCTAACCCTTTTATACTTTATTTGTATATTCGCTCAAGGGAGCTTTTCTACATTTAAACTCTGATTATTTTGGTTGTTTTCTGATTCAATCAGTGGATTGAATCAGTGGAGGTTATTATACCTCGTTGCAAGCCGGAGTGCTTGTGTTGGGTTCGTTGTGACCCCGTGAAAAACAACGTGTTGGGTTTTGTGCTGGTAAGCCCGTGTAAAAACCGGCTGGGTTCGTTGTGATCCCGTGAAAACAACAAGTTTGAGTTGTGAGCTTGGAAAACAACTCGGCTGTAATCAAAGTGATTATAGTGTGGACCCAAGTGAATCTTGGGAGTGGACGTAGGTGTTGGTTGCACCGAACCACTATAAAATTATCTTGTGTTTGCCGTGCTATATTTTCTCTCTCTATCTCTCTTCATTATTTGCTTGTGTATTGATTAAAGTTAGCCTCTCACTTGCACATTTTGCTAACTAATCAACTAAAGTTAAAAAGTCTTAAATTTTTAAGAACCCAATTCCCCCCCCCCCCCCCCTCTTGGGTTGCTATCTGGGCCAACAGTTCGGATTCGGGTAGCTTACAAGCCCCGGCCGAACCAAGCGTCAAAGAATCTTCGTTCGGTTTTGGGTAGCTTACAAGCCCCGACCGAACCAAACGTCAAAGAAATATCGATCGAATTCGGATAGCTTACAAGCCCCGGTCGAACCAAGCGTCAAAGAAGCATAGTTCGGATTCGGGCAGCTTACAAGCCCTGGCCGAACCAAGCATCAAAAAACATCATTCGGATTTGGGCAGCTTACAAGCCCCGACTGAATCAAACGTCAAAGAAACATCGTTCGGATTCGGGTAGCTTACAAGCCCCGGCTGAACCAAACGTCAAAGAAACATCATTCAAATTCGGGGCAGCTTACAAGCCCAGCCGGATTAAATAATCTCCAGAACATCGCTCAAGGTTCAGGCAGCTAACAAGCCCCGATCAGAACCGAAGAATAAAAACCTCGGCAACAACCGAGTGACATCCTTAATCCTCAGCAACAACCGAGCGATATCCTGAGGCCCCGGCCTAGTCAAGTAATCTCTCCAATGCCCTGATGCAACTAAAGCATCCTATTATACCTCAGTAGAGGCAAAAGACCTCCCATAATTCGACAGCAAAAACATGCCACGAGCTATCTTTCCCCGAAGAAACACCTGCTTCATTCTGCAAACAAGATCATGCTAACCTCATGACTCCACAAGACCGCCCAGGTCCCTCTTTGACTCGCACATGGATATACGTATTCTCCACTAAGGACCGGACATTGGTCTTAGCAAGAACAAAGCAGTAATAGTGCTACCGAAATATGCTGCGACATAAAAAGCGTAATGTGGGAGCAACAACTCTCAGTGCAAAAAAGAAGCAGGTGCTAAAGAAAGAAGGAATGAAAACTTTCTTTATTTCCTCATCAAAAGAAAGTTACAATATCCGGAGAGGAGTTACAAGTGCATCAAAGCACAAGAAATAAAAACGAGTAAATAGCTCGGCCGAACTGCTTCAGTCAGCTTTGGTTAACAACGACGCTTCAGCATCTAGCCCAAAAGATCAGGCAACCAACCAGCTTGCCCTGATAGATAGTAAGGCCGGCTTCCCACGGGTCCTCTAGATGAATTAAGAGATCCAAAAAGAGGCACAGACACGTGGATGCAGATGCTGAGGAAGCCTTCCCCCTGGGTGGAATGCTGGGCTGCAGGTCGCTGCCCAATTGAGAGAGATAGGGGACCATCAGCCCCACACTGCTCTCAACTCCCTCTTCACATGGCGGAAGATTCCTCGCACGGAAGGGCTAAGCATCCAGCTAGAGGGAGAAGGAAAAGTCCGCGCATGCTATGGGGGTACATGTGCACTTCCTACCCTACGACCTCTGTAGCAAACCACAAAGGTCACACAGGAAGCGCATATGTGCGCTCTCCATGTGATCTCTGCGAACCTCCTATGCGCTCTCCATATGATCTCCGAAGCTCCTCCCTTGAGGATGAGCTGCTCTCCAGCAGCTCCTTCGTCACCCCGGCTATCCGTAGGAAGGTGGCTTACAAAAGAAAAACTCAGTCCCTCCACTCTCAGCTTTAGGGACGCAGACATCATGAAAACTTTCACAGCTCACAGAGAAGAAAATTTTGGGGATGGCCTAGCACGGCCCCTTCCTCCCTTTTTATAGGCAAAATGGACCGGGAGCAGCTGTTAAAGCAGTAAGCCCCGAGGTTCAAAATGCCCAATCCACGCTGCCACGTGGCTTCCCAGGATGAAAATAGTGCCCTTCGATGCGCGCCAAACGCGTTGCTCAGCCCATGACGTACGCCAGAAGATTTCCTCTGATCCCGGATCACATGTCTTAAATGCAAAAAATCGCCCGCTGATCTTAGAGATACGGGCAAACCTAGGAAATCGCCCAGTGAAAATGACACCCTCCAATGGTAAACAAGCGCTTGCGTCGTACGTTGAAACGACCCGCCTTGGAAAAAGTCGACCTGATGAGTGTCCCAAAAAAGTGCCAAGGCACCTTTCGCAAACCACAAAGCCGTATTATCCTTTTCGGTAAAGAGAAGATCAGCTCCTTGGAAAAGGCAAAAGCATCGACAAAGTCATAAAAAGGGTGCGGAAGCCAAGTACTCATCAATAAACATACCTCGATATTCCCTTTCTCCGGCTCAACTACCCGTTGCAACTCGATGTAAACCGAGACATTGCCTTGCGTTTTGACTCGAGGCCGAAATTGCCCCCATAATTCGGAATAAACCAAAGTATTTCCTTTTAGTTCAGCATGACTGAACGTGATCTTGTACTTCAGTCCAGTCTGAGGTAACTACTTTTATCTCAATGATAATGAGACATGCAATAAGCCCCGACCTACACCCAGAATGTGTAAGCATCGGTTAAGATCGGAGTGCACGTTCTATGAACATAAGCCCTGGCTAAGGCCGGAGTGCGTCTTTTGTCAAAAACCGCAACAAAAACCGAGCGATATGCAATGCTCCAACTGAAACCTACGAGTCCCATTTACCTCGGTCAAAATGAGGATGCTGTGCCGGAGGTTCCCCATGAGAATATTTGTTCCGTAAGACTCGGACGATAAGGAAAAACACTTCAGAAACGGAAACAAACGAGGAAGTTCCAAAAAAACCTTTCTCCGTTTATTACAAGAGGGAAAAACAAAAGAAAAGATACATTAGCCCTCACAGGGGCTTGTTACTTCCTCCGAGTGCCGCCGAACCCTCCCAGTGCTGTAGAGCCGAATCAGCCAATTGGTGCCGAAGGGACGCCACCTCCCGCTCCAGCCTACTGTTGGCTTGGCGAAGGAGTTCGATCTCTCTTGCCGAGACGGCCAGGTGTTACTCGGCCATTCTCCAAACTTGCTCGCGGTCCGCGAGTAGCGACGCCAGAACCTCCCCGTCCACAGTTATTGTGGTGCGGCCCGGGTGGGGCACCCCAAGGCTGCCAGCAACGCTGCTTGGCATCCCAGTTGACCTCCCTCCATTCTTGGAAGCCATCCTATTACTGTAAGCTTAGACAGGCCAACAGAAGATCGGTAGAGGAAATGATTAACGATTGCGTACCACCCACCGGTATTTTAATTACCTCGGGCGAGCGTCCCGATCACCCAGGCCGTCGGTTCCAACGCCACTACCATAAAACCTTGCCACACGTCATTGCTTCCGTGGCCACTTGCGGGAAGCGAGGAATCGCTCCCTCTTTACCGAAAAGGATAAATAAATGACGGTGCACCGGTAAACACTCTCCTTCTTGGGACCAAACTCCCTTCGAAAAGCGTGCCCGCCTCTTCACCTTGCGCGGGCCGAATCACCCAACTTCGGCCCCGACCAGGATACTCTGCAATCCTTGGCCATCACCTATCTTATCTCTCAGTTTAAGCCGAGCTATCACGTCACTCGGCTTCATCAGAGCTATCCCTATACCTCGGCCTCGACCGAGACATTTACTTAAATCCGAACTAAGTCGGCCGAAGAACGTGAATAAGTCGTAACTTGTTCGCAGCCGAAAGGAAGTCTGCAACAAAATGATTGGCTAAAAAGACAAGCAAATGGAGGCTGAGGGCCCGTTCATTGGAAACTTCAGACCAAATTACATATCTAAAAAAGCAAAAGTACACAAATAACTCTCAAGGGTCAGGAGCTGGATCAGTTCCGGCAGTGCCCTCAACAACGCTCGGAGAAGCCTGGCTCGTTTCGCCCACTTCGAAGGTTGTCGTTTCCTCGGCGATGGATTTGAAGCATCCTTCAGGGGCCGCGGACTCACTGGCATCCAGGACAGCGTCAAGTTCAACGTCTGAAACATCATCATATTCTGCCTCTTCAGCCCCTGGGGTACAAGCCTCAGATGTTTCAACATCCAAGAAAGAGAGGTCCCATTCTGAATGCTCCTTGGATATCTTATTTCGAACATCCTCCACACCAAGCTGGAAGGCATCGGCAAAAATTACATCTTGCTCGCCCCTGAGTAGAGCGAGCCGCATCTCGGCTTTAGCAGCTTGGTTTCGAAGTAGGGTGACCTGCCCCTCGGTTTCAACAGTTTGACTCCGCAGTAAGGCAATCTGCTCCTCGGTCTCAGTGACCCACCTTTCGAGCTCTGAGCTCCTCCCTCGGCTAGATGCCAATTCCTCTTGCAGAGTTCGCGTTCGGCTCCAACTCTCCAGCTCCACCTTCTTCATCTGCAAAAACAGAATTAGCTGGTGCCACGGTGAGCCAGCAAGGGAAGCCGAAAAGGGGTAGTACCATACCTCCTCCTCCTGATAGGATGACTTCTTGGTCATCTCCTTGACCTCGTCAAAGGCCCTTAATTTATCATCCTTAACCCGCTCGATTCTGCCCTTGAGATCACTGATCTTCGACTGCCTACTGTCAGCTTATCCCCAGGCTTGGGAGAGCTCGTTATCGAGTTGGGTTAACTTTTCCTGGTCCCATTTGATCCTGTCATCCCTGTCAGCTATACCGCGGTTGAGTTGCCATACCTTCTCCTCCAGCTCGCCAAGCATTTTGTTCATGCGATTTCTCTCCTCGACGGCCTCTCTCCTCTGTCTGCCTAGGCTTTCACTAAGCTGTTTCTTGATAGTCTCCATTTCTCCAGCATGCCTGGACTTGATCTGCGATAACTCCAGCATGCGTCATCGTACCTCGCTAGGAGCCCTCGTAGCTCTTTAATTTCGAGCCTCAGCTTAGACGCATCATCTAGGATGGCCTGATGCAGCACCCTCATCTTCGCCAAATTCTCGTTGGCGATACCTAGAGCTTGTTCGAATGTATCAGACGCCTCCGCTTGCGATCGAAGCTCGGTGCTGACTCTCCTGGCCTGGGCACTGGCCCCTGTCGCTAGGTTCAAGTGCCAGCACAGTGCCCTGGTGATCAAGGCACTCTGCAGAATGAAGCACAAGTGAGAAGAGCGCGACCAAGCTAACCAGAAAGCACTCACTATTCGGGAATAATAACTCACCCGGGAGATGTAGGACCTGGCTAGCCTCATGAGGGTGGAATTGTTGATCTCAGGAAGAAGATGGGCTTCCATCACCACATTCTGCTGGCCAAACGCGGCGTCAACCAGGTCTAGGTCTGCAAACTCATTCGCCGAGGGACCCGCACTTGGGTACAGTGTTGACCTCATTAGGGCAGCAAATGCCACCTCGATGGCTGATTCTGAGCTACCGGGCTGACCGTCCCCATCCGAAGGATCGGTCCGGGCGACCTCCGACTGAGAAGCCTTTGACCTCCCGGCCTCCCTCAGCATAATTCTAACCTGGGATTCCTCGGATAACTCGGCCAGCCCAGGCGCCAGTTTTCCTGAACCTTTGGTGGAAGAAGCTTCGGCTACGAGACCTTTACCTTGCTCTCTTCCTTTGTCCGAGCTCCTTCCCTCGATCACAGGCACCTGCTCCTCCCCCGCAGGCTCCACCAATGCCTCGGCCTATTCATCAATTTCCCTAACCACTCCAGGAGGAAGTTCTCCAGCCGTAGGCTCCTTTTGAGCCCCCACTACAGTCGGCCCAACGTCGCCGCCCCTAAATCCCTCCGGGGGGAGCCCTCCAATGGAAGGCTTCTCTTGAGCCTCGAAGATTGTGATCGCTCCCTCCTGTCCTCCCGCCAAGGCCAGAGGCATTTCCTTGCTCGGAGGAGGGCCCTCAGAGGCATCGACCTCCGCCGTGCCATCCATTGGCCCACCTTCAAAAGAAGGGCTCCCAGACAAGCCAACGAAGTTTCATCCGGGCTGTCTACTATTTTCACCACTAGAGGATAGGGGACCTCAGCAGTCCTCTCTGTATCCTCCTCTGCTTTCAGCGCCTCCGCCGCGACTGCTCCAACCTCTGGTGAGCGCTCCTTGGAAAAACGAGTCGTCTTCTCGGGCTTGCGTTTCTCCCCTCTGCTGCTCTCCCTCGTGCGCTTGCTAAACCCTTTCTTGATACGGCCCGATAGTTCAGACTTCTTGGCTGAGGGAACAGAGAGCAAGCGGTCAGATCGAGACATATTTGCTCAAGCAAAATCAATGGAAAAAGAAAAACTTACTATGCGGGTCAAGAGGGCTAAGCCCGGCGGCGAAAAGAGCCTCCTCCGACAGTAAATCGTTGGCCGAAAATGTCCAACCGTCACGAAGGACCTCCAAGTCCTCCTCCTGCTCAAATAGAATCGAATGTGCTTCAACGTCTCGAACAAAGTTTCCCCATCCCCGGGAAAAGTCGGAGCCAATGTTCCCCTCGGCAATGAAAAACCTGACCTTCCACTCCTTTATGGACGATGGCTTATCCGTTATCATCTTGAATGACCTCCGAGGTCCGATGTAAGGCCATTCTGATTTCCTCCCATGCATCAGATAATAACAGGCGTGAAAGAGAGGAAGAGTTGCCGTTACTTGAATCCGGCTGCACATCGAGATAAACCCGATGACACTGCACCAACTCTTGGGAGCCACCATCGTCGGGCAAATGTTGTAGAATCTCATGATTTCCTTCACCAAGGGGTGAAGGAGAAATCGAAGGCCTGCCTTCATACTGTCTTCATAAAGAAAGACCCCGTGCTTCAGATCTTGCGAAACCCTATGCTCGGGCTTCGGCAATCTTAGAAGGACATCCGGGAGAATGTCATACTTTTGGCGTATCCTCCCCAAATCCTCGGCGGCAATCTCCGAAACCATATAGTCGGGGCTCATCATCCTGCTGGCCGAGAGAAACACCGAGCAAGACTACAGAGGAAGCAGAGAGCAAGATTTTCCAAAGAGGAACAAGAGAGCACTGCGAACAGGAACGACGCTGTTTCGACTTTGCTTCCCCCCCAAAGAAACCGCCTTAAGAGAAAGATAGGGCGTCCCAATCAAGACGCCCGAAACCGCCATTGTGGACGCCGTAAAAATCGAGATTTGCTACGTGGTAATTCCCCAACCGCTGCCTCAAAGGAGCCTTATGTGACGTGCCCTATAAAGGCACATCTCACAAAGGCACGGCGGCCGCGCAGCATTAAATAGGGCATCATTGCGCATGCTGTCAAACCCAGATCCATCCGTTCAAGTTATGCCACCTGGAATTATACTCCCTACGCCCGAACCTACGCTTCGAACTAGGAAGTGGGGGGCATGTGTTGAGGGGTAAAATCGTTGTGTGTCAATAATCGTGCACATGGCTAGGGCTAGCCCTGATTCCTACCCGCTATGCTACACCCGCCCGGGATAAGTCAGGCTCGGTAAGTTGGGGCGCCTTAGCCCCTCGCCGAGCCAAGGACTCCCAAGGCATGAGTCACATCTCTCGGCCCCAGCCGGGCTATATCATCCCTTGGCCCCAGCCAAGCTATATCGTCCCTTGGCTCCAGTCGGGCTATATTGTCCCTCAGCCCCAGCCGAGCTATGTCATCTCTCTGCCCCTCTAGCCAATCTCTCTCATCGCTCGGCCTAGCCCAAGCGATATCTATGTCACTACAGAATTCGACACGGGAGAACCCGAATTCGTGAGATTCCAAACAAAAATTATATCCGGGAGTGGCCTAGGGCCCTGGAGCCTATGTCCTCACCAAATCTCAAGACATCAACAAGCTCTCCTAGCCGTCGATCCTCTAACCAACAAGATACGAATCTTACCGACCTAATAACAAACTGGATTCAGACCCTAACGACTTTCGGACCCATGACGCCCCCAGGGAATCAGGTGATCCTCTATAAATAGAGTCGCCTGTCGACTCCTCAGGTACGCGCGCACTTGCTCACTAGAACCCTCTCTCCTTTTGCCCTATCTTCGCCATTAGCGCTATGCTCTGAGCCCTAGAGGGACTCTTCAGCGAGAGTCTTCTCTCCATTTTTATTGATTGCTGATCTCACTGATTTAAGCATCGGAGGGTCTTTCGCATAAGGCCACCCCCAACGCCTCTCGCGTGAGGACTGTTTTGCAGGTCCATTCAAGCGAAAGCCTACTGCAGTCCGATCGCATCCAAATCGAAGGAAAGATTTCGGCAATAACAGTATGATTCTTTTATAATGTATAACTTTGCTTCTGAGAGTTACAAAGGAGTGCCTTCTAACATCTTTTAAGGTCCAAGCTAATCTTTGTTATGGTAGATGCTTAACCCTTAAGCTTTCTTGACCAACATATTCATGGTCCCCCTTTCAAACATCCCATAACAAACGTAGCAAGTGTAGCATCCAGCAAGAATCTCTAATGCTCTTTTTAAGACGGCCTCCTCCGTTGGCTTTTTCCTCCCAAGATTCTCAACTCCACTTTTAAAAGATTAAAAATTATAATTATAATCACCAAGCTTACAAAAGAGGTTCCACCCAATCCGTGGCTCTGCCCTTCTCCATCGCCACATTTGCGGCCCCGATGCTATTACCCACCCCCTGGTCTCAGAATACGTCAAGATGGTTCTAGAAAAGGGGCACACAAGGCGTGGTTTTAACGATAAGAGGAGAGCATTTAACAGGTGATGGCCCAGGAGGGGATCCCGACGATCGGACGGCGTAGATCGCGGAGAGCGGTGGACAATCCGATAAGGATCCGATAAAGCGGTCCCGGTGGAGGGCGCGCAGCGCGTGGCGTGGGGAGCTCCCGCGCGCGGAGAAGCCGCCACGTGTCATCCCCGACCGCGGAGCGCTCCCGTCTTTGCTACCGCCTCCGCGAAATCCTTGCCGAGTTTAGTAAGTTCTCGTTCGCTCCCCCGTCCTCCTCTGCCCCTTCGTAACACTTTGGTTCATCCTTCGAGAGAGGTAGAGATCTCTCCGGGTCTTCGGTGCCGTCTTCTAGGGCTTCTCCCCTTCCCCTTTCCAGTTCCGTGTCTCGTTGTGGGGTTCTCCTCTTGTCTTCGTGTGCTCAGCTTCGGTTTTATCTCGTCCCATTTCGTCGGCTTTCGCTAAAAAGGTCAGTTGGGTTGATTTGGATAGGGAGTTTGGGGAATCGGATTGGATCGGGTTGTTGTTGGGAAGGTTACTTTAGATTTCTTTCTCTTTTTTTATTTTTTTCTTTTTTTAAAAAAATTGATCTAGCCGGGTGCTTCGATTGGAAAAACGAACGGGAGGCTCCGTGATGTTTTTGGTGCTGTATTTTTGTGTGCTATCGAAAATTGAGGGCTTATCATAGAGGGTTTATATCCTATTAGATAGAGAAGGAAAAAAAAAAAAAAACATCAAAGATTTAGATTAGGTTGAACGCAGAAAAAACCAGTTCTTGATTCTGATTTTTTTTTTTAAAAAAAATTCCTGTATCCCCTCTTACTTATTAATCCTAGTTGGTTCTTGGAAAATTTCGGTCCGGTTATCTTCCTGTTCTAGAAGGTTAGAAGATTTGGTATATTACAAAGAAAAAAAAAAGCTAGGGTTTCTGTTTAGGTCCCATAGGAATCTAGGATGACCCTGAATTTCTCTTCGTGTTCTGTATTCCCTGCTCCAATCCGTGCGGATGAGGATTTTGGGTCCGCCCGATGTGATAGGTGTGATAGGAGTGCCGAAGGATTCGGCATGCCCTACTGGTCGAGCAGAGGGATTGAGAAGTCTTGCGGCAATGGAGGGGATGGAGGTTGGGCTGACAGGAATGGTTCTTGTGATCCTGCCGATCTTTTGCCGTCAGACCCTTTTGGGATGGAACTGAGCACCACCTTGAGCAACACCTTCACTGCGATCGCCAGTTGGATCGAAGACTTCGGTGTGAATTCTGGTGATTGCAAAGTGGGAGGTGGTGCTGTCTCTGAAGGCCTGAGTTGCTACTGGGTGTCTTCCTCTGAAGCCCAGCGAACCTATGGAGGTGCCTGTGATGGTTGGGTAGAGGAGAGATCTCTGGAATTATCAGAACTTGAAGCTCAAGATGGAGTTTTTGAGCATGTCGTAGATGTGGAGGAGTTTTCAGACTCCAGGGATGCTGAAATAGCTCATTCTAGTGGAAGAGATGAGGGTGCCCCGCATGAGGGATTGCACTTTGTCCTCGGTTATCTGGGTGTTCAGGATCTTCTCTCTGTTGAGAGGGTATGCAGGTCGCTGAGTTTGGCTGTTAAGAATGATTCTCTCTTGTGGAGATGCATCGAGATAGATTCTTCCTTGAGTGAGAAGATAGCTGATGGTGATCTTCTGCGGCTATCTAATAGAGCTCAAGCGAACTTGGAGTACCTGAGCCTTGTGGGTTGCCCAAGGATTACGGATGATGGTCTGAAGCATGTGCTTGAGAATAACCCAAGGCTAAGAAAGGTTAGTACTAGAATGACTTTTGGTTTGAGTTTGATTGTTATTAATTTCGGATGTGATTCTTTGCTTGTCTTGGCTGTGTTATTATTTGGTTACCTTGGATTCCTGTTCTGTAGAAGTGGTGGTTATATTCCTTTGGCGTGTGTTATCTTACAATTGATGAAGGGCATTCAGTGTCATTACTTTGGTTTCATATCTTATTTCTTTTATGGGTACTAATTAGTTTTATTTCTTATTTTCCTGCCAATCACTGTGATGACTAGTGTCAACATCTGCTTGCATTTAGACAATTGTGAACTTCAGATTCTAGGCTAGAGAGCAATTTGGCTGTCTTATATTCTTTCACGTTATTTACACATAAATTGGGACTGTTTGAAAGGAATATGGACAATTCCCATGCAGTTGTTTAGTCGCTGGAAACTTCTTCCGAGGGCAGTATTTGTGCTTCAGAAACTTCTGTAAAACTTGAATGTGCAGTCACTTCCTTACTTCAAAGGTTTTTAAAGCGTACATTTCTTTGCCTATTTTGCACCTGCAACTGTACCCATTCCCATACCTGTTCCTAGTTCTGGCTGTTCCCTTCACTTGTCAATTGTCTTTAGCCTTATACCTTCATGAGATGAAAGATATATCAATCCATACTTGTAAGTGATGAAACGATCTCACTTTCAAAATACTTTGTCATCAATATAAGACAACCAGGGCTGCGACCATAAATAGCAAGACTTAATAAACAACTAACTTTTTCTTTGAATGAGCAATGTGATTGACAACCACAAATGAGCCCCAGAAAAAGATGCTCACTGCAAATCAGGGAAATCTAGCTGGGAGTGATGCATTCACCCCAGTTATGAGCGAACTATCTTTATGGTGGCTCCTTCATGGTTTCCATTTTTTTAAATCACGGTATCTCACACCCACACCACTCCTGGTCTAGAATTGATTGCTTTTCAAAGTACCTTATGTTCTATTGTTTGAATTAAATTTCGCATTTTTTGTTCCCACACATGATTTTGATTCTAAAGATACTATTTTGCAATAGAATACCTAAAGATGTGCATTGTAATATCATGCATATATACTATGTACTTGTTTTGTACTTGTTAATGCATATATAATATGTACTTGTTTTGTACTTGTTAATGCACTCGGTTTGTACTTGTTAATCCTGAACCTCATTAGACACACTTGCTTCCAAATAGTTTGTGAACAATATTGCAATCATGACTATGACCATGATTAGCAAGAATTTTTCTTTGAATAATCTATGCCATTGATGCTCATAAAGGAGTGCTAGAGAAAGACAATCACCATAATTATTAGCACTTCGCCCCAGCTGTGAATGAAGTACCTTTATCATGCCTTCTTCATGATTTTTGTTTTTTCAATTGCTATATCTCACTCCTTTGCCACTTCTGTCCTTCAAATTCTTTTGGCACTGGATTATTAAAATCGGTTCCTTTTTCAAGTACCTCCTATTTTGTTTCTTCCCTTGAATGGAACTTTGCATTGCCTGTTCTGCCTGCATTGGCATAGGGTGTCTCATCACTGCACAGCCACTGGAGTAGTTAATCAATGAGAATTTCAAAAATATGCTGAGTAATCTTTTTTCTTTGATATGTTATGATTGTTACATTGAATTATTTTTCTTAAATTAGAATGCCATTCCTTTATCGACATGCTACTCATAATAGCTTTTCAATTTCTTTATTTTAATAACCATGTATTAGAGGTGGGAGCAAGGTTGGAAGTGTTGATACTGATACCAATACCCGGATCGGTTGGGCAGTGGTATAGTATTAGTATGTATTGTATTGTATGGGTGCATAGTACAGTTAGGGGTGTGTAAGAAAACTGATTAAACCGTAAAACAAACCTGAACTGTGAATTCAGTTTGGTTCAAATTAGCTTTTTTTGTCTTTCGATTTGGTTTTGGTTTAAAAAAATTTGAAATCGAAAAGGTTCATTTGGTTTCGATTTAGATTTCTTATAAACTGATACAAACTGATCCATTTGTATTACAGTTAAAATTGAGGTGCTACAGGCAGTTGTGAATAAATAAACTATGTGAAAGCTATGCTCTTTTCATTGTAAATAATTGAGCTACCATTCAACAACATAAAGTTTACTATGAAAGCCATCTTATGGTTATCTAAAGTAGGTACAAGCAAACCAATAAATGAAACCAAAATCAAACTGAATCTCTTAGTTCGATTCGGTTTAGTGAAACAGTCAGATCAGTTTCAGTTTTAGTTTTAAAAAACTGATTTAAATTGGATTCCAAAAACATTTTTAAACCGACTCAAACGGACTCATACACACCCCAAAGACCAATAGATGGTACCGGTATTAGTAAAGGTGAGATCAACAAGGTTTTTTAAATTATAGGTTTTGGCCACCAACTGTGGTGGCCAAGAATATTACGTACCAAGATATCAGTTTATGTCAGTTAAGATGGAAAATTGGGGAAAAAAGGAATGAATGAGAAATGTCATGATAGCAGCCAGTAATTTGGGAATTTTGATATTAAAATTTCAGTAAATATATAGTCAATCTGAAATTACTGGGCATTTTAAAATGTTAATTTGAAGAGTAAATTAACAAAATAATTTATAATGGTCAATAGCCAATTAGAAACGTTGGCCAATATTTTTCTCATCATATCACTGGTTTCTTTTCGATAAGTCAATTTGTATCAGCTGAGATGATGTGGGCCAAGATGTTGATTTTATATCACATTAGTTATTGTCTAATACCAGTACAATCTGCTAGCTTGGCCAAGAGGAAAAACCTTTGACACCCACTACCATGTGTTGGTAAAAGTGGTAACAAGGGGGGTACCATTCTGTTATTGGTATGGTATGGTACGGTCGACATGGTCTATATAGATACATAAATCCTTGGGTGGGAGTATAATCAGGCTTTAAAAGTTAAACTGATGCTTAAACTACACATTCAATGGGTGTTTAGTCAGACTTGATCAGCTGATACTAGTATTATGATGGTGGTCTAGGTAGGAAGAGAGGTTCTTGAGTTTAATTAATAGCTAAACAAGGTTTTCGAGAGGCTTCTGTTTATTTGCAGAGGCTTTACAATTAGAAGATAAAAACACCTTGTTATTGACAGATAACTATTGTCAAGCACTTCCCCGCTGGCTCTGACATTTTGGGAAAAAATGTCTTTTTTTCTGATCTCCAATTCTGTTGAGAATGAGGGTGGTCTAGGTAGAAGACAGGTTCTAGAAGTTAATATTTAAACAAGACTTTCAAGAGGGCTGCTGTTTTTGCTGCAGAGGTTCTACAATTAGAAGATAAAAACTTCTTGTTTTTGTTGATGGACAACTACTGTCTAGCACTTACCTGCTGGCTCTGGCATTCTGTGAAAAATGCCTTTTTTCTGATCACCAGTTCCATCGAGAACTACCATTCCATTAACAAAATGCCTTTTTTCTGATCTCCAATTCTGTTGAGAACTACCATTCCATCAACAAGCTCCCCAATATGCTTCTTTCAATTCTTCTTTCCACGTATTAATAATTCTAGCTAGACATTTGAGAGTGGTGTTAGACAAAGTCCAGAGGTCACTGTATTTAATGAGATTTGTGAGGATGAAATGCATTAGAAGTTGCCAGGAAAAAATGGTGTTGTGCGCCAGCACTATCCATAGTAATAATTTTTCCTCAGCTTGCAATCAAGGCATATCACTCTGCAACTGGCTTTCTTTGAAATCAGTGTTCTTTAATTTAGACTTTGTAGAATTCTGTTGTTTCAACATGCTTCCTATGATTATACTTTCATTATCTACTTCCAAAAATTCAGCTCTAATATGTGAGGCCATTCTAACTAGGGGCCCCAGAGTTTCACTTATTTTGAAAATCACTACCTTTTTTTCTTATTTTGGGTTGATGGTGGTGGTGGTTGTCGGGGAGACGAAGAGCATAGGGGGTTGTGTAAGTTGCTCAAAAGAAAACGAAAATTCTCAGATTTACCTTGGCTTTAAAATTTCTGAAAATGTATGAAGATTGGTTGATTGAAGCGGCAGGGCAGTTTTAGTGCAAAACAGTCAGGTTATGGCCCAAACTGTGACGAAAATCCACTTGCTCTTCTCTGGCTTAGTGATTTGACAGTACTTTTGTTTCTTATATATGGGCTATGCACTATGGGCGTATCCCGTTTGATGGATTACTTTCTCTTGGCCCTTCCTTTGTCTTTAGTTCTATGCCTGCCAAGGGAACTCCAGGGGGAAGTATTAATGTAGTGAAGTTTATCAGTCACAAATACAGACAAACGCCTCAGCACCTGCCCATCTGTCTAATAATTGTCTCTACCTGTATCAGATGACAGACATATATAACATGTACTCAATTCTTGTTAGTAATTTATAATTAGATTAATTTTTAAGATTTGCTTGCCTTTAAAGATTCTCTTGGTGACATAACCCAACTATAACTATGATCATGACGAGCAACACTCAGTAATCGATGAATTCTTTTTTGAATGAGCAATGCTGTAGACTCTAATAAATGGAAACTGAAAGGAAACCAACTCACGAGAAATCAGGGAAATCCAGCTAGGATTGACATGGTTTGGTCAACAGTGAGTTCAATGCTTCTGTTGGTCCTCTCTTTGGGTTTCTTTGATTTTCTTATTTCTAGCTTGCAGTGACACTTGTGATGCACATGAGCAGAAATCCTAGGTGCTTAAGCTCAATTTGTGAGTATTGCTAAAGATTGATTGGTGCATGAGAAAACATATGGATGGCTGTAGTTAAATAGATTCGAGAGAGTATGTGGAGCTGGGATTTTTGAGTTGGGTTGCAAGATGCACCACATTTTTTATTTTAGGAGGCAGATTTGGTTGGGATTTTCTTGAAAATCCTGGATTCTTAAGGGTGACTCTGGTTTGCAGTTAGACATAGGCTGCCTGGATGTTATTTTTTTCCCTCTATCACACCTGATGGAGGTACTCCTACCAATCACTTGAGGTTTCGTGCAAGAGTCTGTTGAACATCTGAAGGATGTCTCTTGAATGTCTTGTGAACATCTTGTGTGAGTTTTCATTTCATATTAGTATGTAGACTGCTATTTATCACTACCATGCTACATCAAAGTCATTTACATTAGAATCATAAAGAGGTTCTGACTAGTACATTATGATGAATTTCAATATTTTTAATGAAATGTTATTGCTATTCTGTATTCTTCCTGCTTGGCATGTGATATTTCCATGTTGGATATAGAATTTTTTATATTATAATACCTAAAGATGTTCTCTAGCGTGGTGTATCTTGTTCTTCCATGGTCACATAATTATCTAGAACTATTGAAAATTTTAAAATGATTCTGATTTCTATTTTTTTCCTCTCATATTATGGTACTTGAATCGAAGCATAGTTTTGAAATTAGAATTTTCCATCTTTGATATGCTTTTCATAATTGAATATTCCTTTTCTGATTAAGAACTAGATGTTTGTGAAGGGTGGGAGAGTCAGGCCCCAGAAGTCACATTAATGCATAAACTGTACATATAAAGGGTGTTTAGTCAGACTCCATGTTTATTGATATTTGAGCTAGACTTTTTAGGGTGGTTTTTTTTGGGCTCCGGAAGTGCTAACAGTATTTTAATTAGATTTTTGAGAGGATGTTGGTTGTGATGCACCCCATGTAATTGGGAAAAGGCTTAGATGAGTTGAGTTGAGTATGTTGGTTGTGATGCAGAAATTCTCTGGTTAGAAGCAGGGGTTGGGAGGAGGGGGAAGGATGTGCATACCACATCATGCTTGCCAATAAACTATTGCTTTCCCTATGGATGTATAGGGATGTAAGATGAATGTTTTACTTGACTGACTCTGGCTTTCTGTGAAGCTTGGGTTACTTTGTCTCCAAAATTGTTGAGAATGCGCTCCTGTAGATGTCTCCCAGTATATATTACCTCTGTATTGTTGCTCTATATAGCAATAATTTTAACAAGACATGGACTTGCTAGAGAAGTCAGTGGGACTTATTAGTATATGAAGATGATACTTGTTGGTCTAGAGGTTTCCTAGCAAGAAAAACGGCACTGTTCTGCACTGGGGTTATAGAGTAATGATTTTTTTCTGAGATATTTATTTTGGCGTATCACCATTTAACTGGATCCAGAAGGAGACTTTACCATTGAGGTCCATCTGCAATTACATTATTTGCTGATATGTACATTGTAGTTTCCAACTTTCAGTGTTTCTTTTTAAGTCATTCTATGAAATCATTTGTCATTATGAAACAATATGCTCTTTGTCTTGCAGTTGAGTGTTCCTGGATGTGTAAGGCTCAGTGTGGAGGGCCTCATTAACGCCCTCAAGGTTGTTAAGTCTTCAGGTATGCCAGGGATAAAGCACCTCGAACTTGGTAGGCTTTTCAGTGTGTCACAAGAACAGTTTGAAGAGCTGAAGTTCTTGTTAGGCACCGGCCAAGTTCAGCAGCAGAAATCTCGCAAGACTCGGTTCTATCACCTTGGCCGCTCTTCTCTAGCCTGTGACGATGAGTATGCCATTGATATTGAGATGTGCCCAGGATGTCAGAAGTTTAAGCTTGTCTACGACTGCCCTTCAGAAAGTTGTCGTGGAGAAGTACCCAAGTGTAGGGCTTGTGATGTTTGCATTGCAAGGTGTATCCAGTGTGGGAAGTGCATCAAAGACAAATATGTCGAGACATTTTGTCTTGAATATCTTTGCTCAGGCTGTTGGAAGCACCCAGCCATTGCTCAAGAAAGCGTGGAGAAGTAAATTGGCTCAAAAATGCATCTTGTCAAGTGGCCACGGTGTTATTCACCATGTTCTTCAACTGGAAACTGAATGGTGGGTTGCATGATACATCACAAGAAGCTTCAAGTTGAGTGCTGTTCATTCTTGGTCTACCAGTTTGGGAGCTAGCAGCTTTTCGTTGGCAAGCATTCAGATGTGTCTACTTTGTGATATCTGCCCCCTGATCCTGTTCATCATGGCTTTTACTTTTTTATATGAAAAAGTTAAAAAAAAAGAACAAAAAAGAAGGAAAAAAATAAAATGAACATAAAGAGGAGAGGAAGAGAAGGCAAAAAAGGAATGAAGAGGAAGATGAGAGGAGATGATCAGATAACTACTCTCATAATTGTCAACTAGATTTGGCTGCCAGAATGTATGACTAGGGCTTGTAGCTGATTGCCAGAGTAACACAGCTTCAATATTGGGTCAGATTGCAGTTGAGGCTGGTAGGTTGCTTACTGAAACTTTATCTTGAAAATTCCTATTTGCAGAACACATCATGCTTATTCCATCCATTTCTGCCAGGAAACGGTGCTGAAGGTATTTTATGTTCATGCCTCGGCCATCCTTTTCTTCTTAAAGATGTTTTGTCCATGCTTATAGATCTGCTACATCCAGCAAACATGAGGTGCTTATGCAAAATCATCTTGGAGTTGAGACCTTATTAGCTGTCTTAGGAGGCCTGGCCATTCTCTCTCTGCCTGGTGGATTTTGATAGGAGATATGTCATGCCGTGGATATGGAGAGGAGAACAAGAGACTTATGGTTTGAATGGATGCATGGTATCCTTGGTCAGAATTTTTCACTGAGATCTACACAATGGTTTGGGGTAACATAACAGCAGGAATAGTGTAGCCATGTCATCGCTTTGGTTATGGGATCAAAGTTACACCTCTTTTGGTGACAGTTTGTCGTGCTAGTTTGTCTGCATTCCATGTAACAAGCAGGGGTTTTTGATTATTCTAGTGGCTTTGTTTCTGATGTAATGCTAATAAATATGAAGAATACTAATATTTGGAAAACAGTTGCATGCTGTTTTATTTTCATAGTATATAGTTTAATAAGATGTTTCTAGTGGCTCTTTCAAGTTTTAAACAAAGTGGGGCCTGCATTCTTTGAGTTTTTTTGTGGGAAAACATGTGTTCTTTTTACTCATGACCATTGATGGTATGAAAGCTTTTCTGCTAGTCTTGCACTGGTTTTTGTCATTGTATGAGGGTCTGTATGCTTTTCATCATTGTGGTTGCTAGAGTATATTTAATTTGCTTTCTCTGTATCTTGTTGCGTTTCATTGGTTTTCCTAGGCTAGAGAGGCAATTTCTGATTCAACCACCTGAGATCATTTAATTGTTGTCTTTTAAGTCAGATTTGGTTCAAGTGCCTCAGCTTTATGCATTGACTCGATAAGTTAATAATTGTTGTATTTTAAGTGAGATTTGGTTCAATTGCCTCAGCTTTATACATTGACTCAAATAAGTTAATACTGATTCGGTGAGTTATTATGGCATGGCAACATTTTGGGGGGAGCATATGGGTGGCATTAGAACGTGAATTCTAGGAAGTTTATTCTTTGCTAATTTTATGGAATCGTAATTAGATCATGTCATTGCATGTTAATAGCACATCTTAAAATATTTGTGACAATAAAATATCAATTACTACACTGGTTAAACACAGGCTGTTGGCTGGAGGTTGGATATGAGTAGCCAAGGTTAATCTTTCTGTCACCTTGATTTTGGTAGGGCATCTTCCTGTCCTGGTTCTCGAAAACAAAAAAAGCATATAGACCACAGTTGCCTGATTACAAAATCATGCATGGTTTAGCAATGTTATTTCAGGCAAGTCATTTAGGCTCATCCAGGTTTCAAAGGCTTGCCCAAGTTCTGAACTTCTCACTCTGAAAAACTGTTTGAGCTGCTCCAGTAGGGACTCTGTTGCCAGTATTGTGCACAGGTTCAAGTGATTCAACAATGATGTTACTGTAGATGGATTGTTAATCTTTGACCCTTTAGATGGACCAATTGTTGAGCTAAATGGGGTTGGGTAAAAGGCTGGAGCAAGGAGGCCTTTCTGGTGTATTTTCTATATTCATTCACACCATATCAACGCATTATACTTCTCCTGAGCCTTAAAACTGCTACACTGATGAAGCTGATGTGATACCTACACTGATGAAGCTGATGTGATACCAATAATTTTGTCATGCATTTATCAGCATATGCGGTCTTTATGATGGATATAATTTTGGATAGGAATACCGTGAAAGGGTTTCGTACCATGATGCCCCTTGATGACCTCAACTGTGATCTTAGTTAGATTGATAGAAAGGACTTGCTCAGGTTCTTGTATGAGGGTCGTTGCATTGAAATGCATGAAAGAAAGGATTGCAATGGAATTATATTGATTAAAAGGTCTCTCATATATCATCTTTTTCCTTGAGAAACTGTAGAATCATCTATAGAAATTCTCATCAAATTCTCATCCGCATGACCTGACGTAAGGGTTTATACTAGTTTGAATTATTCAGCAGAATTCACATGTTCATTTTCTTCCAGGCAGACAGGGCTTTATTTAATATATATTTGCAATGGAGGACTGTATTTAGAATTTAGCTTCAATTTTTAAATACAACCTAATGGCTCTGATTTTTAGAACTCCATTTGCTACGTTAATGTTGTCTATATGAGCTCAGGAAACAAACTGAAACATGTGCAGCTCTTGAAAAAAGCTGGCAAGTCCCAACAAGTTTGCTTGAGGCGCTGTCTGACGAGAATGATGGTCGCCCACTTACTATATATTGTGTTGGAACATCTAATATAGAGCCAGGGGCTTTTTTTTTTTCTTTTTTGTTTATTGACTGTATAATACTTATTGTTTCTAATAAATCAAATAAGGGCCTTGTTCATTGAGAGAGATTACAGCCAGTCCTCACTTTTTCCTCTAACATCATCAAAAGCAAGTTTCATGATCTATCCACAAACAAAGCCTTTAGTAACAGCAAGCAATCAAGAAATTTTTATACTCTCAAACATTTTAACTCGACATATTCAGAAAAAAGGCATATTTCTAACATTTGGAGGAGGCTCTGGTTTTTGTATCACATCCATCCTCCTATCCACTCTTCAAGAGAGATTCTAAGTTTCAGTCCGGGATATATTTCTGAGCATTTGGACGAAGGTAAATTGCTATGGATGGTCATCCTGCCCCAACATTCACAGAAATAAAAATTAATAGCAATAAACATCACTAATTCATCATTTTATTTGACAAATTAAGTCACCAACTTGAGGCACTGTTTACAATTTCTTACATAGGTCTCATGCATAGCATATACGAGAATCATGTAGTTTAAATTATGCAGCATCTGCGGCACGTTCCGTACAAAATTATGGCATTCATTAAATCCTTCCATAACTTCGAAGCTAAGTATATTTATAAGAGAGTAGTGGTAGGATGGGTGCCCTGAGGTCCTAATTTGTGCCCTTCTTTGTTTGGCCAAACAGCCATTGCTCAGCTGTTTGGCATTTCTTTTCAAATTTCAGATTTGAAAGTGGCATCTCCACAATATTGCTCTAGTTGTGTGTGTGAGAGAGAGAGGAGCACATAGAATATTGTCCTCTTTCAACCCATGCAAATTTTTCCTCTCATATATTGTTTCACCTCATGATAACCATCTTAGGACACCCTATGTTACATTCATGGGTTAAAGATTGTATCTTTCCTCTATCATTCTGAAAAAGATGTTACAACCCACTAATAATCACCTTTTCTCCATGACCGACTAATAATCAACCTTTCTCCATGGTTCTTCACAAGGTACCAAGGGAGGCCTTTTTTTTCGCTCATGAACAATAATTGGGAAGGCGAGTTTCCAACCTTATTGGGCCATTGGTTAAATATTTGCATTAAACTATGTAACCATAGCAATTTCATGTGTGCTAGAGGGTCAATAATTTAATATTTGAAAACTATAAATGATGAAGCATAAGCATTGCATCCTACTTTGAAGCATCCATTCATACTTAATGTCAAAAGCAACAATTTCTCATTCAGAAGTAATTAATATTAATCACAATTTATGACAACAAATGTTGAGAGAAAGCAATACTTTTCGCGCTAATAATGTGTCATCGGAAAGGCACAAAAACAAAGCATTAGCTCACCATTTGTTAGATTTCTTATGGTAAAGATCCTTGATCTATCCGAAGGTCTCCATCTTTTTAAACCGCGATGACGACGATCGCTCCTTGCTGCCTTTCTTCCCTCCCTTAGGTCGAGGCTGCGACGGGAGTTGGGGCGATGTCCCGTTGGTTGATCTATGAGAGCCCACCATCCATACCTCTCCTCTTTGTTCTCCGTGCTTTTTTCTGCATTCAAGGGCCAAGGATGTCACCATTGAGGAGAAGAATGTGTTGGGCCATTGTTTTCTTCTACTGTATTTAGGCATTCTTGTCTATGGTAAGAAGGGTATTGAGGCTCTAATTTTGTTTTCGAAGAATGAACGCCAAAATATATTACTTTTGATCCTTAAACTTTAAGTTCGTATAATTTAAGTTTTGTATTTTAAGAATATTATAATTTTAATCATTTGAAATTAACGAAATAATTGATGAATTATTTAATATAATATATGAATCATGAGCTTCAAAAAAACTTATATACAAGTGATAATTTATATGTTATGATATATTAATTATTTCATCAATTTTAATTAATTTTATATAATAAAATATTATAAATTTAAAATATAATAGATTAAATTGTAATAATAAAAAATTTAAGATAAAAATAGATTTCAATGAAAGTTTGAGCAAGATATTTATTGAAAGAAAAAAGTCTATGCACCGGATGTAATGCAGCTCGCATGTACTGCGCCAGCAATGCATGGTGTGTATGCATGCGTGCTAATAATAATAATATTTTTTAATATTTATCGTGCACGTATATGTGTTATACGGTGATATATTGCATTTGGTACAGAAAGATTTTTTCTTGTTGATGACAGGCAGCAGAAGAGTTTGACACCTACATTCATATCAAGAAGACTCTGGCTGCAAAGCATTTGTGTGTGGTTAAACTCTCGGGTAAATTTCGGGCCCAGAAGGAAAGCTTGATCCGCTAGTGGATCTTGTTAAGCTTGTTTGGTTCTCATGCTAGAGTTTGACTCATCACCCACCTAAGAATCAGTCCCGCCTCCTAATGGATTCGAGCGAAATCTAACCCAACATTTATAGGAAGACTGGCTTTGGATTCTAGTTTTCTTCTTCCATCAAGTTCGATTGGATTTAGATGCATGGTCACATATTCAACGACCTGAAAATATTTGTTTTCTTTTTTTTTTTGGGTACAAACGAAAATATTTGTTTTCATTAATATATAGTTTAAAGATCCTTCTTTTTCTTTATGTATATATTAACTTTTAATTGTAGAGCTGTTAAGAAATGAGCTGTAATTTTCTTCCTTTTATCATGTTAGGAATTAAGAGTCATAGCTTTGGCATGATTGTAGTCTGTCTTAAATTACGTTTCAAGAGTCATAGCTTTTATTGGCATGATTTTAGTTTGTCTTAATGTCACGCCCCAGACCCAAAAAGTTTGAGCTTAGGTGACAACCCGCCGCATGCCGGGCATGCAAGGCGTCCCAAAATTTACACATCGATCATTATAAGCAATAAGTATAATAAGTCAATCCAAATCCATACTTTATTACAAACCACTAATATAAGTTTTGGGCTACAAGCCCTACACACAAATATTACTGGGGTTACATCAACACTATGGAACTATTTTATTTAACTGAAGCTCCATCTACCCCGTAATTTCATCTTCAATCCCGAGGCTCTAAAAAAAACATTGTGAGATTTACATGAGCTCACACTCAATAAGTAAGCCTATAATAATGACATAAATAGTCATATCATCTTATCTCAAATATTATCAAGTCATAATTTCATAGAAACTTCCAATTTAATTAACATGCTATCATAATCATGCATATCATTAAGTCAAAATAATCAGGGAAGCTTATAAAACAAATACCAGAATATACATTGTAAACAAATCCACTGTTTATATTTAATCATTGTTATATTATATCATATGTGTCCCACGGCCCTGCAATGCCTCCATCAATCAGCACACATCCTCTAGATGTGCGTGGCCTCTACATGCCATATCAAAGGAGAACCGCGGCGACACATATAAATATAATTCAAGGTCATCATTAAGTCAAAATAATCATGGAAGCTTATAAAACAAATACCAGAATATGCATTGTAAACAAGTCCACTGTTATATTAATCATTGTTATATTATATCATATGTGTCCCACGGCCTTGCAATGCCTCCATCAATCAGCACACATCCTCTAGATGTAAGTGGCCTTCATATGCCATATCAATCAGCACACATCCTCTAGATGTGCATGGCCTCCATATGCCATATCAAAGGAGAACCGCGGCGACACATATAAATATAATTCAAATCATTTTACACATGCATGTCACATATTATGCGTCATCATAAGCATAATTTCTCTCATAACACATAAACAGTGGTTTGTACATTTTTAACCATTGCATATAATCAATTCACTTTGCAAATAATATCAACTATTATAGCAAATATGCAATTAGATACACATGGTATAGCTTACCAATTTCCAAAATAATCAATAAAACTCTATTTCATAAATATGCATAAAACTATAAATACAACCATTTATAATTTATGAAATTATTATATTTGGCTTACTTACCTCAATACGCAAATCCAAGGTGATAAATCAGCTACATGGATCACTGGGCACCTACAGCATTATTTTTCATAATTAGATCTGTAATTTGAATAAAAAGGACTCATACTACTCTACCCAAACTAATCCACGGGTCCATCTTTGGACTTGAATATCTCCCAAGATAAACGTCCAATTGGGGAATCAAGATACCCCAAGAAACTATAATTTATCCAGAATCTGGCCATAATTTTATTTTTCATTTTCGGCCCAATATAGGGCCCAAAACCCCGCCCAAAGAGGGCTCCAGGAACGGCCCAATAAGGCCCATAAGTGGCAGCCCAGTCGGCCCACAGAGTTTTCTTCCTCCCAGATCCCCTGTTTCAACCGAAACAGGGGCTGAGCTAATCCGCGGCCAGGGCCGCCGCCAGCCAAATCGAAGGCGGCCCGGCTGTCGTCGGTCGGACCGAGGCCGGCCGCCGCTGCGGCGGCCACCCCTCCTTCTCTCTCTCTCAATTTCTCTCCCTCTCTTTTTTCTCATTTGTCTCTCACGGCTGTTACCGTGCCGGCGACTCACCCGGCTAATTGAGGGCAGTCCGGCCACTGTTGGCCGGACCGGAGCCGGCCGCCGCCGCGGCCAGCCGCCTCCCTCCTTCATCTCTCTTCAATTTCACTCTCTCTCTCTCTTTCTCTCATTTGTCTCTCGCACGGCTGTTACCGTGCCGGCGACTTGCCAGCTAATTGAGGGTAGTCCGGCCACTGTTGGCCGGACCGGGCCGCCGCCGCGGCTAGCCGCCTCCCTCCTTCCTCTCTCTTCAATTTCACTCTCAAACTCCCCTTCTCTCTCTCTATCAGCCGCGGCCTGTTACGGCACCAGCGGCACGATCGGCCTATTGGCCGGCCGGATCTCCCCTCTATCTCTCTTCCTTTCTCTCACGATTTCTCTCTCTCTCAATCTGGCATGGACATGGAAGGATTACCTGAAGAAGACGTCTACCAGGATGAGGAGGGAGTTACCCTCCATCACCCTTTAAACCTCCTTACATGACGCTTCGATCAGGTAAAAAATCGGGAACTCAATAGACACACGACGACTTGGGCATCCAATCGATAAGTCGGGAACAGTAGTCTAAGCGACAAAAGGGTTTCCTGGATGCGAGGTATCCAAAATAAATGATGGGGTTACACTTAAATTACGTTTCAATCTAAATCGAAAAGATGGCATTTGTTTCGAAACGCATCCCAGTAATTTTGTTGATTCTAGCTTTAGTATCCCAATTCGATATTTTTAGACGGTCGTGTTGGATTGCACCAGTATCAAAGTACCCTCCAGATTACGCCAGGACGGTGGGCATTTCGTCGGGGGGGGGGGGTGGGGTGTGCGATGGACAACGGAAACCATGAAATCCCTGAGAATGTCAACGAGCGTAAGATTTTGGCCTTGTTTTGTACTTTTATTGGGTAAACACCATCGCTTTGCTCTGTTTCTGATTGTTCTGGGGTTTGTTTGATGAATTTTTTGGGGTTTTTGCAGATTGCCGGGGCCGCAGTCGGAGTCGGCGGATGCTTGCGCGGAATGCCCTAATCAACAAATCTGCGCCATAGCTCCGAAGGGCCCTGACCCTGGTTTGTTTGTCTTCGACTTTAATTTTCCATGCTCTGTTAAAAAAGCTTCGAACTTATTCTTATTTTTGTCGGAAGAGAAAGCACTTGCTAGATTTTCTTGGTGTATGATATTAAGTTCTTGTAGTTAAGTTTACTGAATTGCTTTGAAATTTTTGATTGTTTCTTGTGCATATAGTCGACTTCATACCTTTCTAAAGAGTTCAAGAATTTTTGACGCGTCGAAGCCTCTTTCTTGGGAAAGAAAAATGTAAATCAGTGCTCATTGATGGTGGCTACTGTAAGTGTAGTTTGCGTGAAGGATGTGAATGGGATTAGTTCCACATTGAATAACTAGAGAATTGGATACTTATTTATATATATTGGTGGACTGGACTCTTTCTCTTGTGGATGAGTTGGGCCTAAATAACTTGGGCCTATAATATATTTAAAGTCATGGGCACTTCAAGCCAAGCCGAATTTATTTTTGCAGTTAATTTCTGCGGTTCTTTTTTTGAAATAATTTTGGTTATGCCCAAAAGACGTATCTCTTGAATACAACATTCATTCACCGTTTTAATTCTCTATAAAGATAAGGATGTTCTCAACAGAAGATTATTGCTTGCAAATAATAATCTTGGATTTGTTGTATCCTGAAGTGTTTTTGCGGATTCCCATTTGCAATCTTTAGTGGGGGCAAATAAACACTAAAAGGAAAGTGTTCATTCACGCCTCAAATCCAGATTCCCCTACAGTTTTCTCTAACAATCTTTTAGTTTATCTCCTTGTTCATCAATGGAAAACCAAACTGATTCTGCATTCAAAGTCATGAACCAAGACTTCATGAAACTTGATCGTTTTGATGGCACTAATTATACTCGTTGGAAGGATAAGATGATGTTCTTCCTTACTGCTTTGAAGGTTGGATATGTGTTAGATCCGAACTTGCCACAAATTCCAGTCCCTTCTCCTGATGAAACCGAAGATGTTAAGAAGGAACGTTCAAAACGTCAAGAGGATGAATTGCTATGCCGAGGACACATTCTCAACACTCTTTCAGATCGTCTATATGACTTGTTCACTTCGGTTCAGTCTCCTAGAGAAATTCTGGAATGCTTTGGAATTCAAATACAACACCAAAAACAAGGAGCAGATAAGTTTCTTGCACTACAATTTTTTGAATTCAATATGGTTGATAATATTTCGGTTTTGGATCAAGTGCATGAATTACAAATTCTAGTATCCAAATTGAAAGATGTGAAAGTTGATGTTGGTGAACCATTACAAGTAGGGGCTATAATTGCCAAACTTCCTCCATCTTGGAATGATTATAGGAAGAAGTTGTTGCATTCTTCTGAAAGTTTCACTTTGGAACAATTGCAAAAACATCTCAGAATTGAAGAAGAAACAAGAATTCAAGATGGTAAAAGGCTTGCAGTAGAATCTGATTCCAAAGTGAATTTTGTTGATGTCAACAAGGCTGGAAATAAATTTGGGAACAAATCTGGAAATAAGAGGAAGAATCCTGAATCAAGTTCAAGCGATTCCAAGAAGAATAAGACTTGTTTCTATTGCAAGAAGAAAGGGCACTTCAAAAAGGAGTGCAGATTCTGGAAGAAAATGAAGAATGATCATGCTGGCTAGTGGCAAAGTTAATGTGGCTGAAGCACAAGAGAAAGAGTTACAAAATCTTGTTGCTATGGTTTCTGAAATAAAAATTTCAATGGTAACCGAAGTGCATGTGGCTTCTGTCTACAACACCAATGATTGGTGGTTTGATTCGGGTGCAACTATTCATATATGCAATGATAAGAATCAATTCAAGAATTATGAAGTTGCTGCTCAAGGACATGAAGTGTTGATGGGAAATAATAATGCTGTCAAAGTTCATGGCAAAGGAACCATCGAAATCCATTTTACTTAGGGAAAGAAGTTAACTTTAATTAATGTTCTTCATGTACCAGAAATTAGGAAGAATTTAATTTCTGCAAATCTGCTTTGTAGAGGAGGATTCAAGACTGTTTTAGAATCCGACAAACTTATCCTCTCAAAGAATGGGGTCTTTGTTGGGAAGGGATATGCTTGTGATGGAATGTTCAAACTTTCTGTAAACTCTGTTGTTATTAATAATAATAAGAGTGTTTCTGTTTATATGGTTGGTTCATCAATTAATTTATGGCATTCACGCTTAGCACATGTAAATTTTAGATCACTTAAGTTTATGGCTAAAAATGGTTACATAACATACGAAATGATAACCATGATAAGTGTGAAATTTGCATTCAAGCTAAGATGACTAAATTACCATTTCCTAAGTCCGAAAGAAATTCTAAAATTTTACAAATTATTCATTCGGATATGTGAATTAAATGAAAATTTGACTAGAGGAGGAAATAGATATTTCGCCACATTCATTGATGATTACTCTAGGTATACTATGTCTATCTTATGAAGCATAAAGATGAAGTGTTCGACAAGTTTAAATTGTATAAATCAATTGTCGAAAATCAAAAGGAAAAGAAAATAAAAATACTTAGAAGTGATAGAGGTGGAGAATATTTCCCTGCTGTATTTACTTCTTTTTGTGAAGAACATGGAATAATACATCAAAGAACTTCTCCTTATACTCCACAACAGAATGGATTGGCTGAGAGAAAGAATAGAACCCTTGTGGATATGGTGAATTCAATGTTGCTAAGTTCTAAGCTTCCCTTGAACCTTTGGGGTGAAGCATTACTTAGTGCTTGCCATGTGCATAATAGAATACCCTCAAAGATTACAAAGACTTCTCCTTACGAATTATGGAATGGTAGAAAACCAAATTTAAGTTATATTCGGGTTTGGGGTTGTCTAGCTTTTTATAGAGTTCCAGATCCTAAAAGAACAAAGTTAGGGCCACGAGCTATGAAAAGTATATTTGTAGGATATGCTGAAAATTCCAAAGCCTATAGGTTGTTAGACTTGGAGTCTAATGTAATTGTGGAATCTAGAGATGTTCAATTTCTTGAAAATAAAACTCGTGATGATTCCACGAATAAGTCAACATCTAAATCATTATTAGGTGGTGTGGATGAAACCAATATTCCTAGTAGTTCTAGTTCTCCTTTACTTGTTGATAACAAAAATACTAAAATTCAAGAACAAGTGGAAATAAGGAGAAGCCAAAGAACTAGAAAAGAAAAAGTATTGGATCCTGATTTCATTTCCTCTCAAGCTATTGTTTTTCTTGTGGAAGGTGATAGAAATAATAATGTACTTAATAAGATTCCTATCTTATTAAATGTAGAGGAGGATATAACTCCTAAGACGTATAATGAAGCTTTGGCTTCAAGAGATTCGTCTTTCTGGAAAGAAGCTATAAATGATGAAATGGATTCTTTATTATCAAATGGTACATGGGTTTTGGTTGATCCACCTCCTAATTATAAACCTATTGGATGTAAATGGATATTTAAAATAAAAGATGGTAATCTCTTCAAAGCAAGGTTGGTGGCTAAAGGTTTTCGGCAAAAAGAGGGCTTTGACTATTTTGATACTTATGCTCCTGTTGCTCGGATTACTTCTATAAGATTGTTGTTTGCATTAGCATCCATTTATAACTTATGTATTCATCAAATGGATGTTAATACAGCTTTCTTGAATGGTGATCTAGATGAAGAAGTGTATATGGAACAACCTGAGGGTTTTGTTCTACCAGGAAATGAGCATAAAGTATGTAAGCTAACAAAATCATTATATGGTTTAAAACAAGCTCCAAAGAAATGGCATGAAAAGTTTGATTCGGTGATTTTAGAATATGGTTTCAAGCATAATGGTGCTGATAGATGCATTTATTCTAAATTCACAGAAAACTTTGGTGTAATTATATGTCTTTATGTTGATGACATGCTTATAATAGGTACTAACATGGATGGAGTAAATGATACTAAGGCTTATCTCTCCGCAAAATTTCAAATGAAAGACTTAGCTGAGGTAGACAAGATCTTAGGTGTCAAAGTTAAGAGACATAGTGGGGGTTTTGCACTTTGTCAATCTCATTATGTTAAGAAAATATTAACCAAGTTTAATCATTATATATTAAGGAGGCAAACACTCCTTATGATGTTTCTATTCATTTGACTGAAAATTCTGGTAGAGCTGTTGCTCAAGTCGAGTATGCTAGTGCTATAGGAAGTCTAATGTATGCTATGCATTGCACTAGACCTGATATAGCTTTTGCAGTTTGTAAACTTTCGAGATTCACTAAAAATCCAGGAGTAATGCATTGGAAAGCGATCGCAAGAGTTCTTGGATATCTTAAAAGGACTAAAGACTTGGGATTGTTTTATAATAGCTTTCCAGCTGTGTTAGAAGGTTATTCCGACGCTAGTTGGATAACAAGTACTCATGACAAAATGTCGACTTCTGGATGGATATTTACATTAGGAGGCGGTGCTGTCTCCTGGGCTTCCAAGAAGCAAACATGTATAACGCATTCGACCATGGAGTCAGAGTTTATTGCCTTAGCAGCAGCAGGCAAGGAAGCTGAATGGCTAAGAAATTTGTTACTAGATATAGAGTTGTGGCCACAACCGATGCCATCTATTTCCTTGCATTGTGATAGTCAAGCTACTATGTCAAGAGCGCTCAATAAGATATATAATGGGAAGTCAAGGCATATAAGTTTAAGGCATGAATATGTGAGACAATTAATCATTGATGGTATAATAACTATTACCTATGTGAGGTCTTGTAAAAATCTAGCAGATCCGTTTACTAAAGCTCTCGCAAGAGACTTAGTAAGGAGTACTGCTGCTGAAATGGGTTTACAATCCTTCAACTAAACTTATCCTTAGTGGGAACCCAACTTCTATATTAGCATTAACACTAAGTTAGAAGTTTAATGGGTAATAACAAGTTAATGATAAGGGTTTGAGTGCTAGGTCTTGCTAGTTAGCAAGTTGTACCATGATTATAAGAGGGTGAGTGTAATACAAACACTCTTAATAAATTATTTCACCTATATGAGCATGAGGAGTGGTGCCGCTTCTAGCAAAGTAAATAAAACTTTGTAAATGTTCATGAAATCAGGATGTAGCACATGGCCTTAATAGTGCTGATTATTATGAGAACTACTTTAAAAAGTCATATGTAGCGATGCGTGTGTGGCAATTCCGATTTAGCGGAAAGAATCACAGTTTAAGCTTGGGCCACTTGTGATTTTGCTAATGTCTTGAATTACTTACACTAACTAAAGGTTTAAAACGAAAGTTACCTTTAAGTATGCGTTTAGCTATGTCTATGACTATTCCGAGTTCACACAAACTAAGTGGGGGATTGTAAGTGTAGTTTGTGTGAAGGATGTGAATGGGATTAGTCCCACATTGAATAACTAGAGAATTGGATACTTTTATATATTGGTGGACTCTTTCTCTTGTGGATGAGTTGGGCCTAAATAACTTGGGCCTATAATATATATTTAAAGTCAAAGATGGGCACTTGGGCACTTGGGGCATCTTGGGCATGAAAGTCAATCAAGCCGAATTTATTTTTTGCAGTTAATTTCTGTGGTTCTTTTTTTTGAAATAATTTTCGGTTATGCCCAAAAGACGTATCTCTTGAATACAACCATTCAATTCTGACCGTTTTAATTCTCTATAAAGATAAGGATGTTCTCAACAGAAGATTATTGCTTGCAAACAATAATCTTGGATTTGTTGTATCCTGAAGTATTTTTGCAGATTCCCATTTGCAATCTTTAGTGGGGCAAATAAACACTAAAAGGAAAGTGTTCATTCACGCCTCAAATCCAGATTCCCCGTACAGTTTTTCTAACAGCTACGGATTCTTGGGTCTTCTGAAGAAGGGATTGTGGCGAATTGCTTATAATAAAGGTGTTATGTATGTTGTTCATTGAGTCTTGACTTAGTTTGGACTATTTGGAATAATTACGTAAAGCCTGGTTACTAAAATGCCTCTCAAAGAGAAAAAAAGAGAGAGAAAAAGCTTAGTCGTTAAGCGCTTTGAGCTTGCAAAAGCCTAGTTACTAAAATGTCCCTCAAAGAGGGGGAAAAAAAAAGAGAGAGAAGGAAAAAGCTTAGCCGGTAAAAGCTTTGAGCTCGCACCATATTGCACAATTGCTTATTAGAGTTATTCACTAGTTTAGCATTCTTCTTTATGCTAAAGCAAACGGTTAGGTAGTAAGAAAATTAGCATGCATTTAGGCTCTCGATAAAGTAACAGATTCAAGTTTATCAATGAGGATAAGGTATTGGATGTGCTCTAAATTTATTTGAAGCATGCTATGGATGAATTCTACTTATGTTAGTCAATTGTCAGGCATCATGAGAAATAATGAAATGTGATGATTGTGGATATTGTTGGTTGAGGCCTTCAAAGCCCAGAAGCAAAGAGTTTGAATCTAAATTAAGGTCCTCTCCTGGAGGTTCCAACTTGCAATATGATCATCTATCTCAGCAACCATAGGCAGTCAGTTCAAAGTTCTTCTATGTCAGTGTATACCATTAGATTAGGCATTTCTTTCTCTTTTGCAGTTGATGGAGGTCTTTGCCAACTTTCAGACTATTGTCCTGAAACTTAGCAACAGCATGAGTAGTTTGGCATTTTGTTATCACTGGAACATAGTGGAACATTCTCGGCAGATCTTGTGGTTCCTTTTCCTTTTCTGTCCTGATTTCACAGCTTAATGTTTTGCTAGATTATGATCTCCATGAAATAACCTAACAGACTTCTGTATCGATCTGTTGCACAGTTTCTGAGCACCACTGTTGATTTGTATTCGATCTTATAGCCACTTTTTGACCCTCCATGTATTTACCTTTGGCCTTTTGGTTTGATTTGCACCTTTTTGCACTACTCTTTATTTTTCTTATGTACAGCATTTGTCCCTTTATAACTCTGAATCTAATTTTCTATGCAACATTGTTTTGGCTGGATACTACGTTTGCTGCACTCCTTGTAATTCTATTGGAACTTCATTTCCATGTTATATCATTCTTATTACCTTTTACAATGTGCTTAGTGCTCACTACTGGCCTTGACTTGCTATTTCTTACTGGTTTGCTCTTCACCTTGCAGCATTGTTTTAGGTCTTCCATTGTTTGTTGATTGGTTTATGTTACCTGCTACTTTATTTGGCTCCGGGATGACTTCTCCACATTATAATGTGGTGTGTGACCATCCTTTCTTTCTGAGTAGTTAGCTAGTTGGTCTGTATGTGCAGTTTAACTGCTGGTTGTCATAACTTTGCAGGTCCTGAGAGACATGATATATAAATTGTTATCTCTATCTTTGTCTTCCATTCGCATCATCTGTTTTTTCAACTCTTACCTTATTGGCAGACCAGCTCTTACCTTTTGATATTGATGAAGTTTCATAGTAATATTTTCATCTTAAGCTTCAGGATAATGTGTAAGTCTCATTCCATCTCACTGAGTCTTGCTTGCATTTGAGCAGTGCTCATGATTGCTTGATTCTATTTCTCATAGTCATCTTAACAATGTGATCAATCAACCATTGATTCTATGATATACTATGCTTCTAACTTAGTCTTTATGCTCTGCAACCATGACCAGGGGTGGAACCGGGAATTTTTCCATCAGGGGCCAAAAAATGTATACCAAAAATAAAAGTGTTAACTAATATATATATATATATATAATTGGTTACATTCTAAAATTTAGTTCAAGGGAACAAGGTGCTTACTCTTGAGTTTGGGGAAAAGAGCAAGCTCTACCTGCATTCATTATCCAAATGAAAATTAGACTCGAATAACTTTATTATTTGAAAGGTTTACCAGATACAAGGATATATATTTTGTAGTCATGCATTCAAAAAAGAAAAAGAATAAACAGTGCCTTATTTGAGTACAACAACAAGTCTTTATCTCAAACTAGTTGGGTTTGGCTTTGAATACGTTTTCTCTATCATGTTCGGTTTAAAGCCATATTTTTTTTAAGATATAAAGATATTAAATCTTTCTTTATTCTTCCATATAATTTTTAGTCTATCTAAATCTTTTTTTCTTCTACATGTTTTAAATCACTCCATACCGATGCATCCTTAGGTTTACGTTGCAAATGTCTAAACCATTTAAGTTATTTTCTTTTAATTTTTTTTCAATTGATGCTGCATCTTTTTCTATGAATGACTTTATTTCTTATATCTTTTCTTATATTACTATACATTCATGTCAATATTCTTATTTCAGTCACATTTAATTTAACTGATGTACCTGTAATTTTTTAACTGCTTAATATGTTGTACCATAAAGTATAGTCAATCTTATAGCTATCTTATAAAGTATTTTTCTTTGACTCGATAGGTATTTTACAACATAATATTCTAATTGTACTTCTCCATTTTATTTGACATTCTTTAATCCTATAGATAATATTTTCTTTAATCTCTCCTTTCCTATGAATAATTGATCCTAAATATTTAAAATGATCACTTTCAGGAACTTCATGATTCTCATTTTTTTTTATATTCATCCCTATTTTAATTATATTAAAATTATATTCTATATATTTTGTCTTTAGATTTTAATGTATTTCTTTATACTTCTAAGAATAAACTTTAACCCTGATTTCATCTACTAGTGCTATGTCATTTATAAGTAAAATGCATTATAAATATCATCCTTAATATGGTTAGTAAGCTCATCCATAACTAACATAAAAATATAAGGACAAAAGTACATCCCAGGTATAAACATACTATAATTAAATATTTATTGGTATTACTATCAGTAGTTCTTACATTAATAATCGCTCAATCATATATGTTATTTATTATGTTTATACACCTAACATGTATTCATTTTTTTTTTTAAACATTCATATAAGACATTTCTAAGGATTCTATCATATGCTTTCTCTAAATCAATAAAATCATAGACCTTATTTCCTTTTTCATATACTTCTTTATCAACGTTTTAAGGAGAAACATAACTTTTTATAGTTGACCTTTTTAATGTAAAATCAAATTGATTTTTTATTTTTTTTATGACATTTCAATTGAAACTTAGTTATTGTCTTTCAAGGTTGCATGACTCATGAGTTTAATACTACGGTAGTTATAGCAATTTTGAATATTACCTTTATTCTAATAAATTGATATCATTGTGCTTTTTCTCTATTTATTAGGCATCTTTTTAGTCTCTCGGATATTATTAAATTTATCACCCAAGTTATTTAGTTATCACATAAACATTTCCAAAGATCGATAAAAATTTTATCAGATCTTATTGCTCTTTCTATCTACATTTTTTTCATAACATCTTTTATCTTAAATATCATAATTGTACAAGTATACATAAAACTATTAAAGCATCCTAAATTATTTATATAATTTTTATTTAATAATTTATTAAAAAACTTCTCCATCTTTTTTTATTTCAACCTTCTTAACTAAAACTTTTTGATTATTATCTTTGATGCATTAATCTGAATATCTTTAGTTTTTCTTACACTTAGTATTATATTATATATATATTTCTCTCCATCTTTAGTTGGTAACTTGTAATAAAATTCTTCATATGTTTTCGATTTAACCTTTTGTACTATCTTTTTAACTTATTTCGTAGTTATCTTATAGTTTTGTACATTTTGTTTACTTATATATTTAGGTAGTTTTGTATAGCACTTTTGTTTAGCCTTAACCGCTAATTGAACTTTCTCATTTCATCACTAGGTTTTCTTATCATATGATTTTTTTTTTCTTTTAACTTTTCTAATACTTGTATAGCTATTTTTTTAGTACTATTATGAACCATCTCTTCTCCTATGATATTGATTTTACCATCTAGATTTTATTTTTATTTCTCTCTCATTCTATCCTTAAAAGCTATTAATTTCTTTTCATTCAAATTCGGCTACCTAATCCTCAGATTCTAATATTCTTTAGTCTTTCTCATATATTTCTGAAAACTTACATTCATAATTATTAATTTATGTTGAGTGATTAAACTCTCATCCGATAAAAATTTTTACCAAAAATTTTATTAATCTTTCTAGTAAAGAAAGAATCTATTTGATTAGCATTATATTTTTAAAAATTATTAAATGAGTCTTTCTTTTTAAAATATGTGTTCATTAATATTAAATCATATATCATTACAAGCTCTAAAATGACATCTTCTTCTTTATTTCTATTTTTAAATTCATAACTTACATGTACTTTTTGAAAATCTATTTTACATTTTCTTAAAACCCATTTAAATCTTTTGTGATAAATATCTTTTCTCTGCTAGGAATATATTGAATTACTCTGTCTATGTCCCGCAAAAGCATCTCTTTGTAGCACTATCTAAACCTACTTCAGGAGTAGACTTCTTTCCTAACATCAATTTAACCAAAAATATTCTATTTTTTATTCTCTTAATATCTACAATCTTATTTTTTAAATTCTTATTTACAATAATTTCTACTCCATTTTTTATTCTTGTTTTTACATATATACCAAAATTTATAATCATCAACCTCTTTTGCTTTTCTTTTATTCACTTAGTCTCTTAAAAGTAAGCTGCATTAATTCTCCTTATAGACACTGTATTTATTAGTTTTATTAATTTTTTCATTAATGACTATATTCAAGTTGCTAAACATATTTTACTTTCTTGGACCAATTTCTTTACCAATACCCATTCATAAAAGCGTGTCTGTTTACTAATAATCACTAACAAAAGAAATTACAACTCGGTAAATAAAATGGGCATACAATGTGTATGAATGTTGCTTTAGTTTTTATTTATTCAAGTGTAGAGCCAAGATTTCTGTATAGCGGACTGAAGTGCTACAACCTTTGCACATTCATTTCATCATAAATTATCAAAAATAAAAAGATTAAATAAAAATAATAATCAAATCATAAAAGTATAAATACTAATTTTTAATGGACAAAAACAAATCAAATCAAACCATCTCACTATATTCATATCATTAGATATATAATTAATCAAATTAAAAGAAACATGTGACCATAACCACTAATAAAATTTGCAGTTTGAAAGAAATCTAAATTTTTAAACTATTAAGAAGCCATTGATTAACCCTATCTTAAAATAATATGAATTTTAAATCGATAGAAATTACAAAATGTACATGAATAGTAATATGATAATGAAACAACACCAACATAAACCAACATAAAATATCCAAAAGAAATCAACATCTACAACACGCTCACACAAACATACACCATGTATGAGAAGCATGTAATTTCAAAATTGTCATGAGAAAAGAACCTAATATTTTTTATTATTGTTCAAATTATATATGTCCTCCAATGTGAATTTTGAACTTTAGAAATGAGTCTTGTCTGAAGTTGAATTAGAGCTTGGAGTCGAGATGTTCCAATTCTTCCCTAGGTTGCATAAAGTTGTGCTGACTTTGTCTCCACCTACAATGATTAGCAGACTAAACTTTTATGGTAGCTCTATCATGAAACAGTAATCTGATCACATTGGGTAGCATAGTAAAATAATTAGTATTGGTATTGCCATGCCCATTTGTCTTGCACTGGTGCAAACTTCATCAAAGTTGAAAACTGCCTTGCTGATACCTATAGATTTGCATTTGCATAAAGGCACACCCCCCACTTCAGGAACAGGATCTTGGTATAACCATTATTGGGTGATATTCCTTAAATTTGGTGCAAGGTTTGCGTAGAATGACTCCAACTTATCTTGTGTCCTATTATTGTCCATTGTCCATGTGTTAGGCATGCCAATTCTTCAACTGATGCTTTAATTTGGTGTGTTTTGTTGAGGATTCTATGCCACACAGGATTGGTTTATTTCCTTAGATCTGGTAAACTAGTCTAATTTATCTGCCACAGAAATCATCTCGGTGGTTGTTTGGTGCTCGCTTCTAATCCAAATTGAGATCTGAACCTGAAATCTTGCTGCATAATTATTTCTGAAGTACTTAAATCTCAACAAGGCTACATTGATTGTATGTGTAACATCTATTGATGCATTCTGGTGATCAATTATTGAGTTGCTTGTTGTGCATCTTGATTGGGAAGAGGCTTAATTTTTCTGTTATTATTATTGCTTAAATATTGTTATTATTATCATTATCATTATTATATTACTATTTAATTATCCTCATTAATATTTTGATCATTATTGTTATTGCTGCTGCTGTTGTTCTTGCTGCTGTTGTGAGGAAGAGGGCCCAATAAGCAAAAAATGTTGTGATATTCTATGTTCAACAGTATACTAGATATTATAAATTATAATGGAAAATGCTTGGAGGGTTCTAAATATTTTATTTCTTATTGTGAAAAACCTTATCGTTGATAAATTGCAACCATAGAAGATTGTTGTTTACTGAATTTTAAAAAATGCTTCTAAACCAAAACATTTGCACTGATCAAAATTGTCGTCATTCTGGTATCCATTGACAAATGCTATATTATCTCCTCAGTGCATTTTGCTTGATCATAAATCGTAGACATTATTGAACAATTATTGTTTTTGTTGTTGCTGCTGCTGCTGCTGCTTCTGTTGTATTGAACAACTAGTCTAGCATTGATTTTTTTGTTTAGAAAGACATTGGTTTCATATTCATCTGCTCTGAAGCTCTTCTAAGTCCAATTTAAAGTTCTCTTGCCAGCTGGTTTGAGATTAATTCAATTCATAATACTTGAAACACATGATACACTCAGGCATGTAAAATTATTCACATAGACTATAATTTGCTGAATTTTTTACAAAGTGTGCTTGTTTTTATGAATTTAAAGCATTAGTCTTCTTTGGTGCAGTCATTGTTATGACTAATTTATTGATGGGACATCTAAATTTTCTGTCAGACTTGGTCGCTATAATGGAGAGAATGGCTCCTTGTTAAACACAAGATACTGGTTTTATCTGGTAAGGGTGGGGTTGGAAAGAGCACGTTCTCAGCCCAGCTTTCATTTGCATTGGCTGAGATGGACTACCAGGTTGGCCTCCCTGACATAGATATATGTGGGCCCAGCAACCCGAAGATGTTGGGCCTTGAATGGCAGGACATCCACCAAAGCAACCTTGGTTGCTCCCCAATATATCTGGAATCAAACCTCGGGGTCATATCTATTGGGTTCATGCTCCCCCACCCTGACGAGGCTTGTCATATGGAGGCGTCCTTGCAAGAACGGACTTATAAAGCAGTTCATGAAGGATGTGCACTGGGGAGAGCTGGACTATCTTGTGGTGGACGCTCCTCCTGGGACATCAGATGAGCATATTTCAATCGTACAGTTTCTACAAACCACAGGGATGGATGGTGTAATAATTGTAACCACTCCACAACAAGCGTCTTTGATTGATGTGCGTAAAGAGCTTAGCTTTTGTAAGAAAGTTGGCATCCAGGTCTTGGATGCTGTTGAGAACATGAGCGGTCTGAGATAGAAAATCTCGGACCTCAAGTTTGCAAAGTTTAGTGAGACTGAAAATGAAAGCGATGTAACAGAGTGGGCACTCAATTATATAAAACAAATGCTGCAGAGCTACTTTCTGTGGTTGCTTGCAGTGAGGTTTTTGATGGCGGTGGAGGTGGGGCTGCAAAGATGTGCATGGAAGTGGGTGTCCCATTTCTAGGGAAGGTCCCAATGGATCCACAACTTTGCAGGGCAGCTGAGGAAGGGAGGTCATGTTTTGCTGGCCAGAAATGCAGTGCAAGTGCACCTGCTCTAAGAAAAATCATCCAGAAACTGGTTGCGGCTGAACAATAGTTGATGTGAAATTTTGATACCACAATGCTAACCTGCAGCTTGTGTAGTTGTTTTTGTTCATAAAAATTAAACAATACAATCTACTTCACATGGTGCACAAAGGTTTCCTACTTTCCTAGTTGTTATCCTTTGATCTTTGTATGAAATGGAGTTAATGTTGAATGAATTGGTTAAAAAAATATGAGCATTCCAGAGACCAGTGAATCATGAGTCTTTTTCAGATCATCTTTCTTTGTCTCCCCTTTCATTTTTACCTAAACAAGGGATGACCAACTACTGTAACTCCACTCCAATCCAGACTTGACATCACTGAGTGTGAGGGCCGGCCGTCATTGCTGAGCAGCCAACAAAATTTGTACCCCTCATTTCTTGTCTATTCTCTCTGCCAAATTGGTTCCCACCAGATGCTTGTATTGTCACTGCTTACATTTTGGTCAGTATGAGGAATGATAAGGTCTGTGACCCACCTAGGGAAAAGTATCTGGATTGCCTGCCTGCCTATAATTTTAATATCTGCGTAGGTTACAAGGATTATTTTCGAGCCCTTTGACAGCCTTGTACCAATTACTGAATTGCTTCTCTAGTTTGCTACCAATGATTGAAAGGGTTCTTGGACATGATGGCCAGGGAGATGCCAGGTTGCAGAACAACTCATTGAATGGACTCTAGCATTGGCCGTTGCCAACTACCATAGTGTACGGCATGAAGAAAAACATCTAATCAAGAATGGGGGGCCTGAAGCACCCTCATTGTTAGATTTAAGTTGAGCTGATGGTGTTACGAGGACTGTTTTCAGTCTGTTGGTTTATCATCAACATATTCCCTATCTGAGGCTTCTTTTTCCCCCCCTAATGTTTTACTTACCTGTTCAAGAATTATCCCATTTTGGCTATAATTCTCACTGTTAAGTACAGAATTTTGCAATCATATGACAGAGGGCATTTGATAAACTAAATTAAACCAGTTGCTGGTTGCATGTATGGGACTCTCTCAAGTGCTAGTGGTGGTCATTCCTTCAGGAAAATGACAACATGTTATGGCTACAACTTAAAAAAGCAGGTGAAAACCAGTGGATGTAATGAGTGCTTATTAAAGTCACACTCAAGAATAAATGGGCTTGTTGTGATTCCAAATTTAAGGCAACTTTAGTTACTCTGACATCTGTCAGTTAAAAACAATATGCACCAAACTGAAAATATTATTGCATTTATACTGGCTAAGACTTTGTGAGATGTGAACTTCCTACACCAAATTTATCTTGCAGTAACTAATCAATTTGATTGATCCATGTTTGGGACTGCTTGGTCCAATCTGTCACCATTAAACTGGTTGCTAAACACAACAAATTTAATCAAGGCCTATGACAAAAATTGTTGGTTTTGAAGGCAAACATCATGATGGATTATTAGTAGTAAAGTCCTGAGTTTGGACCACTTGAAGAGTTGCATACAAGGATTAGAACCTCAAATTCCCGTAATTGACCAATTAGTGTTGTCCCAGTGGAACTCTTAGAAGGTCTCTGCTTTACAACAAGCTCGTTGCTTGTGCATATATTCCTTTACATGGACAAATAACATGGCATTGAAGGAATGTTTTCACATAGTTCACAGAAATTCCAAAACAAGCGTCATCAGCCACTTCATTTAACTGCAAATTAATCAATGACTAACAGCCACAAACCTTCCTCCTAAGGTAGAGGCAACAGAGAGAGAGAGAGAGAGAGAGTATTACATAAACAGAATACTAGGAAGAGACCAAACTGTAGATATTCTGGACAAACTAAGTTTATAAGGAGAAAAAGCTATGTGGAGGAAGGAGCACAGAAAATACAAGCTAAAAGGAGGATGGCAGAAGAGGCAGCATCCTCCTCCTCACTGAAGCAGCTCCTTTTGAACTTGCAAGCCTTCCCCTTGTTGCACTGCAGCCTCACCACCTCTTGCTTTTGGTCCTTCCCCTTCGCTTCATGGTCATGCTTCTTCTTCATGGACTCGTGCCTTCTAAGCCTATCCTCCACCTTGTACACCTTCTCTCACTCTAATTTTATAAATCCAAGTTAGTTATCAGCGGCATGGAAAACAAGCACACGTCATGCCCCTTATATAGGCCCAGAGTAGTAGCATCCTTCTAGGTTCTTCATTGAATCATGGAACTACCCTTTAACTTTGATGATTTCACAAAGCTACCACCAACACAGTAGAAAGGCCTCATCTTGCTAGAGATAATAGAGCGTTTATTCTGATCATCTTATCAAAGTTTTTGGATTTCATGCAAGCCCTGACAATGGCCAGGTTGGTAGGCTCTAAATTTAATGGGTAACGTTGCAACTCTAAGTTCAGAAGCCATCTGTCTTCTCTACTATTTTTTAAAATTATTTTTATGGTTCCACCATGCCTAAGAGTAAGTTCTGTTAACTATCTTAGTTGGGCAGTCTTACAACCCACAGTCCAGAGTTAATTCGGTAACTATCTTGAATCTGAAATTTATGTATTATTCCATAGAATGATTGAACAAATTTTTACAACAGTTAACCTACCACAGACCTTATGATGAAATGGGAACAATAGTCCAAAATAGGGTTGGTACTTCCAAATTTGAATCATAGCTTATAGTAGTACCGTAATAGATAAGCTTATATTCCATATCTTCAGCTAAACAACAAAAAAAATGATGAGATCACGGTATTGGAATGCTGTTTGGCTGACACTGCAGCAGGAGGAAAAGTAGAACCACTTACTTTGCTGTTGAATTTGTGAAGTTCTTACCATTCCTATTGCCTATAAAATCCTATATCAGAACTGTTACAGTACACAAAGACTCCAAGTATCTGATCCCACTCATTTAGTTTATAAGTGTAATGTTCCAAGGCAGGTGGTGGTGGGGACAAGTAGCAGCCCCTCCTTGTCCTTGAGAAGGAACAACTCCATGTGCATTGCCATGTGAGCATGTGTTCTCATGGGGCCTTCCTCATCTCTTCCACATTCTAAGGTTCAATTATCTATTTTGTACGCTTACCCCAGTAACCAACAACGGTAAGTTATACACTCATCATCATAATTTACTAGTAAAATAGCTAAAACAAACAATAACACAAGCATAGATCTAATAGCTCTAGCAAAAGTGGGGTTATGAAGTTAATTATTTTGAGTCAACTAGATTTATCGTTTGGCGCAAGGATCACCAGTCATATAGAATTTCTCAAAATTTGATTCCTCATAGGATCACAAAAAATGCTCTCCCTCTCATCCTTACATTATTATATTGATCAAATAGGATGTTACTTACTTATGCTGGTAATTCATAGATTTTTTGATATAATATTGTAAATTACTAGTGTAATACTCCTAAAAGAGCAAGAGATATCTGTGATGCGCCTCATAATCTCTTCAGAGAAAGAAAAAGGGAAAAATCATTCAATCAATGAAAAGGTAATGCGACAAGAGTTTCATTATATAGATATTGATGGATGTGGAGGGGTGACTCTCATGCATTCTCGCCATTAAACCTTGATGTTCTCACTGGATTAAGAGTTCAATTCTGTTCAAATCCAATCCTAAATATCATGAGTGGCTTGTAGTCAACCCTCACAGGACTTGTGCTGCAGTGTTCCATGGTTTATATGGGCCATGAGCCTGGTCTATTCTAATACCATTTGTAAACAACCAAGGACCTTATACAGAGCAACTGATCAGAAAGTAGTATTTAGTTTCTTTGATCATATATGAATACCTTTCTCAAAGTACAATAATACGAAACCTCAGGATTCTATTTCTATCATAAGGCCAATGCCCATGGAACAGACAATGTGATGCCGACGGTCGAAGGGGGCTGGCTGTGACTATGATAGACTCATCTGCCCGTCAACAAATAGAAAACAATGACCCCACTGTCAGATTCTACGACCAATGTCTTATGGAAATCCAAACCACAAGGGAGGTAGGTCTCTCTCTAGTCTGAACCACAAAATATGAAGGATTGGCTTGGATATAATATGAAAAGATTTGGAGCCTAACTAGGTCATTAGTCTATTCTTCTGCAGGACTTGATAGGCAAGGATATACAGTCTGGGGAACCTGTCTCTGTACAACAAACTTGTACCCACCAACCACTAACACCCCTAGATTAATTTACTTGCTTTGCTGTCTAAATGTTTATAAAATCAATGGTTACAAAAATGCAAGAAGGATTATTCAAAGTGCTCATGATATAAATAGTTTTTGATTGAGGGTGTGATAAAATAGCAGACTGGCACTCAAGGTCTGACGAAGATCTGATTAATTGGTGAACATAGAGATGGCGGCAGCCGCCAATGGGTTGGCTTATGCTTTATGGAGTGGCCAGGTTGCAGTTTGGTAGCCTAGTTGTTGAAAGCCAAGCAAGCAATGATGGATCTGCCTGGCAACTTATGCTGCTTTAGTTAGGTCCCAATCATTGTAAGAGGAATGTGAATGATGGAGCTGCCTGGCAATTTATGCTGATTTAGTTAGGTCCCAATTATTGTCAGAGGAATATGAATGATAAGAAGCTACTTCCGGACTTCGCATGGCTGACATGTGGTTTCATAGAATCCTATAAGGTGGGGCTACTCCATCACATGAGCTACTCCTCATAGATGTTAAGAGGTCATCAAGGTTGTGGATTGATCAATAATGCACTCTAAATATCAGCATGAATGAAGGCAAGATGACTAAGGATTCTTTACATGTAAAATTTGTTTCAAAGCTATTTCTACTTCACAGGGAACAAGATGTTTGATTGATTATAAAGCATTCAAGTTTCAACTTTGAGAGTAGATAGACAAGTGCAAAATATAAATCTGGTGAATTAGAGTAACTCAGCCTGCTTGTAATAATAAGCTGTTGACTGAGTAATTCTTGGACCTTAGCATAAACCTTGTGAACAACCAAAAGGGACAGAAGCTTGTGGAAGGTTTGTGGATTTCAAAGGCCATGTCTTGATGCTTCATTGCCATTTGTCATGCAGCATGTCTTCAACTATCCAACCATTAGCAGTTTCATCTTCTTTATCTTTCATCCAAGATTTAGATTTTTTAACTTCTTAACAGCTTCAAGCCTTCAACATTCTAGAGCTAAGGAGGCTACATATCCTTATTATATGTTATATCTTTTCTCTAATACTTTTGTGTCAAATGAAGTTTGGAAAGGTTGCATTTTAAGCAACCATTTGATACCTGAGTTATTAAAGTTAAATTATCATAACTGAAATTTATACCTTTGAAACAAAGAGATTTCATTGAGCTCAGCTATTGAAATATTTAATAATCATAATATCACCCACATGTGAAAGATTTCCTGTGTTATGGATTGAAATGAATTTTTGATCAGTTTTAATGGACCCTTAACCAGCCGATACGTAGGTTGCCAACTACTAGCTAGCAAGTATAATAATTCGCATCAATGAGTCATTGACCCGTGGGTATAATAGTTGGTCCAAGTGAATTCTTAGTTAATAAGCTTACTAATTAGCAAACTTACAACCAATGGACAAAATAGTTTGTGAGTAATGGATTGATATTGAAATGATTGCAATAAGTATTTTTAAGCTTCAATATATTAAATCACTTTTAAATGTATCCCAATATTTTCAAAAAATAACTGATTTCAATAACACTATCTAAGATACCAATCTTTGTTGGACATATTCTAAAGTGCATTCTAATGTATTAAAAAGAACAATACAAGTGAATGCACTAATTTTGCTAACTTCTATAAGACATCTTTTTATAATTGTCCAAGTTATAATTTACTGATACTATTTTGGTGTACGGTATTTAGTATTGCTTTTAGGTAGTACATAGGTGATATGGGATGGTAGGAATCTTGTACAATTTTGAAACAATAAACTGTCATGATTTCTCATTGGTATGATTTGGTTTGATATGCTCCAAATCAGATGATTCAATATGTTGAGCATACCTTGGTCCTTATCAAGTGGGTCACCTACCTTTTATTATATTTAGTGCAAGAGTTCTATCAAATCAAACTCAACTCATCTAAGCCTTTTTCCAACTACATGGGGTTGGCTACATGAATCTGCTTCCTCCACTTTGCTCTATTCAGAACTAAGCCGATATTCAAATTACAAATAGTTATATCTTTTTTAATTATTTTTGCCCATATTAGTTTAGGTCTACCTCTACCTCTATCCTTATCATGAATTGTTAAAAGATCACTCTTTTTAACTGAAGCATCTAAAGGTCTCGTTGTATATATCTAAACCACCGTAATCGATTTTCTCTCATTTTATCTTCAATTGGGGCTTCTCTATCATTTTTTTATATGTTTGTTTCTAATTTATCTTTTAAAGTTTTACCACATCCATCTTAACATGCTCATTTTTGTTACACTTAATCTATTCACATGTTGTTTCAATATTACCCAACACTCTGTTACATATAGCATAGCTGGCCTAATAGCGGTTTTATAGAATTTTTCTTTCAATTTTAATGGGATGCGCCAATCATACAATACTCCCAAAGTGCTTCTCTACTTAATTCATTCTGCTTTAACTCTATGATTCACATCTTTACCTATTTCATCTTCTTGCTGGATAATTGATCCCAAATGCCTAATTTTTTACTCCTTGGTATCTCTTGGCTTGCAATCTTCACCGTTTCTTCATTTGTATTTCTACTCCTACTAAAATTACATTTCATGTATTCAGTTTTAGTTCTATTAATCTTAAAACCTTTAGATTCTAAAGTCTCTCTCCAAATCTCTAGCTTAGCATTTACTCAGATTTAGTTTCATCAATTAATACTATATTATCTACAAATAACATACACCATAAAATATTATTTGAATATGTTTGGCTAATTCATTCATAATTAATACAAAAAGATACGGGCTTAAGGCAGATCCTTGATGTAAACCTACAGTAATTGAAAACTCACTAGTTTCTCCTATTGTTGTTTTAACAATAGTTATTCATATCTTTTATCAATTCTATGTACCTTTTGGTAATTCATTTTTTCTCTAAAATCCATCATATTATTTCTCTAGGTACTCTATCATATACTTTCTTTAAATCAATAAAGACCATATGAAGGTCTTTTTTTTTTCCCTATACCTCTCCATCAATCTTCTTAATAAATAAATAGCTTCCATGGTTGATCTTCTAGGCATAAATCTAAACTGATTATTTAACACAAAATTTCAGCTCTTATTCGATTTTCTATTACTCTCTCCCATAATTTCATTGTATGACTCATCAGCTTAATCCCTCTATAATTTGCATAATTTTGAATATCTCCTTTATTGTTTATACGGGTATTAATATGCTTTTTTTTCAATCGTTCAGCATTCTTTTAGTTGCTACAATCTTGTTAAATAAATTGGTTAACCATAGACTCCATATTCTCCTAAGCCTTTCCAAACCTCAATAGGGTATACAATGAGGTTGCTACTACTTTAGAAGAGGGAGTTATAGAGGCATTTTGCATATCTTAAAGTAGGAGAGTTGTAAAACCCTATTGTACTAGGAATGCAACAAGAATATTGTAATGTATATAGCGAAAAGTTGTTCCTATAATGAACTAGTTTATGTACCACATGACAATGGAATAAAGTAAATCCCAATTTGTTTTTAAAGTTGTGCAAAATTTAATTTGGATAAAAATTCAGCTTGCTCTCTGTGGTCAAATGGCCACTTATGGTTACATAATCCAAACTTTAATTTGAGAATATTGTGCTTCCACAATAATTATTCGAATCTAACTCAGGCCATTGACTGACCAAAAGGGAGCACACTTCAGACTTGGTAGAACCGAATCCTATGTCATGACACCTTAATAACATAAATAAAGTGGCAGATTCTTCAAAACAATATTTAAATCATTGAAAAACAATTTTATATAACCTGATCTGACAATGATATATGCATTTTTGGAGTTTCACAAATGATATCCATGCAGAGAAAGCCATGCACAGAAGATTCCTTCTGAAAAAACTCTTCATAAAAAAATAAATAAATAAAGGTAACTACCCAAAGAATCATGCATGAAAACTGCAACAAAAGAGAGAGAGAGGGAGAGAGCTGAAAAGAGATGCAATATGGTTATTACTGGAAAAGACTACTTTGACTCTTGTGATACTAAGAAGGCTCTTGGAGGAGAAAACACCTCAACAAGCATGGACCAAGAGTCTTCTCACCTAGAGCTTTCTTGGTGGTTTCATGAATTTATAGTTCAATTTTACACCAATGATTCAACAAGGAGGCAAGAACCCCCGGTTCTTTGACCCCAATCAATTTTATTATGGCATGCTCAACATCTCTCAAAAGGATTCAGATAAATATGACAGCATTTGTTGCCAAGCATACTGTGCACAACACATAATAGGGAAAAACTTTATTGTTCTTATAAGCAAGTTATTAGATTCCACACAAGGCAATATTTCGCAACTGAAGTTAGGCTCAAGTAGACAAGCTGGAGATCGCATTATTCAACACATAAACCATAGATCTACCGCATATGTGGTGACATATTTCACCAAGTTAACTACATTGATATTACGAATACCATGTTGTTCTTATAATGTAGGTGGTATCCAAATGTAGCCGTGTGTTTGCACATAACCAGCTCTAGCAAGCAACTCATCGGCCTCGGCTGGACCACGGCTACCTGGCTTATAGGAAAGAGCCTTCAGTTCCCCAGCATCGATACTATGTAGGAGAGGAGTGAAAATCTCCCATGCTGCCTGAAGATCATAACATACAGAGTCAGAAACAGCTCTTGTTTAGATTAATCTATGTTTAGCAATTATATACCTTTAATTCATCTCTGCGCACAAAGTGCTGCTGATCTCCTCGTATTCTGTGAAAAGGATGTTGAATGATTTAGTAGCTAAACTAAAGTCACTGCATGATACTACAAGAAATCGCTACTTTAGTCTAAGACATGGTAACATATGAAACGGAGAATGTCAATGGCATATAATTTATATCATATGGATGAATAAGGATACAAGGCAAAGACAGACAGAAACAAAAGAATACAATCAGTCAGTCCAATGTTACAACCCATGATAGAAGAAACAACAACAGTCAAAGACTCGAAGCCAACTATATTCTGAACCTCAGTAAAATGCAAAAACAAGAAGAAAGGAAAAAAAAATATTTTTTTCCATAGATGTATTTGAAAAGGAAACCTTCTACATACGCAACCTACTGGTCGGTACAAACTGTATCAGCTAAGAGCCGGTATGGTAGGGCAGGTATACCCATATAGGCTCCAAAATAAGCAGATGAGGGTGGATCAGACCAAAACCAAACCATACAAAGAGCAAACTGAGCAGAATTGCACCATCTCGGTCGCAATTATATTTTTGTTATATCTAAAGCGTGTTCTTTATCATTTCAAGGAGAGAACAGCAGTTGCAGCCATCTAAATGAAATTTCAATGGGATTGAAACAAGGATCATGGGGTTTAGGGCTAGAAAGCATTCTGGCTGGGTAAATCTCTCTCTTCACACCTTGTTTTTATTCCCTAAAAAATCCAAGAATTATTTAGTATTCAATTGAAAAAATGTTGACATTTTGTTGTTGATGGATCTGGTAGTCTTTGATCACCAGATTCATACCTTAGAGCATAAATTTGGGATCAAAATCATTTCAGTTGCACTTTTTCGAGAAATATATAGGATTTGAACCCTGGACCTCAGAAGCACACTCTTAGGAAAGAGCATGTTTTTCAATATATCTTGAGTTCCAACTTCCGAGTAATACATGTTATGACTATGTAATATAAAAATTTTAGCACACCTCATAAAAAATCATGAACAAAGCATTTAAATCGGCACTTTTATCATAGTTCTTGCAAAAACATAGCACTAGATACTAAAACATAAGGAAAGAGAAAAAGAACAATTTTAGATATCAAAACAGGTTGTACAAGGTGCCAAGGGTACAGTTACAATGTCAAAGCATACTGGTCTTTACCCGGTACTCTTTGCTAATGTGCCACGCAATTAGATGCATACCATATCCAACAGCCTGCCTTTGGTTGATACAAGTTTGATATTCAATATTTCGAACCTTGTACAGATAACCCTTTTTGCGTCTGTACGCGCATGTGTGTAAATTTGCTATTAATAACAATAACAGTGTGAATGGTGCGGTTAGCTTGAAAGGGTTAAAAGTTCTATTTTGAAGTTATAACCACTTGCCACAGATAATTCTTTGGCATATATTTGAGTATTTGTGTATGTGCATGGTTATTGTTGTTGCTATAATTATTTACCTTCTCCAATCTACACAGCTTCAAATTTTTTGCTTCCAAGATATCACTTTTCTTTCCTTACCAGATTCTGGAGAAGAGGCATCTACAAACGATTTGTTATTATTAAACTTTAATTAACTCCCTTACTACTAGACTTCCTGGATTTACGGGTGATGAAACTCTATGGGAAAGTCCAATCAGATTACTTCCAATGTCGTCAAAAGGGTCCATGGTTGTTTAGTGCCAAGGTTTTAAATAACAGTGTCACAACCATTATAACAGTTTCGGGTCCCCCATTATATTATATATGATAAAAGGGAAAAGATAATGGCTATTATAACACATCATTTAGCATTATAACGGTCCCTGGTAACATTAATAATGGCCTGTAACTTTATTTTTACCTGTAAATTTCTCTAAATAGAACACTCTTTCAATATTCAATTTTTTAATCGGATTTATCTCCAAAAGTGACCATATGGTCAAAAAAAAATTTATCCAAGGAAAAGTAAATGGAAAGAAACACCATTATTTTTCTATTACTGCCAAAAGCTTTTCTTATTGTCCATTATATTTTGTTTAATATAAAAAATTTGAAATGCTTCTTTTGAAGGCAAATATCAGCATTACAACCATTACGATAACGGATAGCAGTTTCACTGGGGGTCCATTATAACAGCATAACACATTATTTAAAACCTTGCTTAATTCTGATGGATTCATTTTTTATATTATCCGAAAGATGCTGTCTGACTAAAATAAAACAGAACCACTTGCATCGACAGACAAGATCCAGTTAAACATATCAAGTGCCTAAAAAAATATCAATAAGAAGCTACAATATGAGAAAGAAGGATGAATCAACATGAAATAAGAAGTGAGAACAAAATTATTTAACTTTTGAACTGTGGCATTAAGCTTCTAAACCATATAAGATCTGCTCTTCATTTTTTGTTTTACAATCCTACAATGTACATTTTTGTTCTTACTATTTATTAGAGTAAAAGCTGCAATTAATCTTTTGCATTAACATTTACTTAACATATTTTATAGAATTAAATAAAATTGATCAAAAACAATAGCATGATTTGTATTGATTCATTGTCATCAACAACAACAACAAAGCTTTATCCCAAACTAGTTGGGGTCAGTAGTGTTGATTAATTGTCACTAACTTAGAAGTAGATCAAGCAAAAGAAAGCAAAAGGCAATTGTATATAAATTCTATCTTGTGCATTTCCACTAGGCCTGCAGATATATGGACATGGAAAAGTTTATGCAGAAGGCCAAAATAGTAATTGTCTTTACTAGATCCAAACTTCATTTTCCTTTTAACAGCCTTGCAATTTACAGTTTCATTCTTACTATTTATTTGAGTAAAAGCTAGGTCAATTAACCTTTCACTTAACATATTTATAGAAGTAAATATAATAGATCAAGGAACAATAGCAATATTAGTGTTGATTAATTTTCACTGATTTGGAATTAGGTCAAGCAAAGAAAGTAAATGGCATTGTGTCTAGATCTATGGTTCAAATTTCCTCTGGACCCACTAATATGGACAAGGAAAAGTACATGCACAAGGCCAAAATATTAATTTGTTTCTAGATCCTTTCTTTTATAACATATTAAGGATTATCCTCAACAGTCTCACAATCTGGGTCTACCACTATTTTTGATCCACTAGTTCCATTACTTTAACAAATGGAACAACTTCCAGGGCAATGCTACATGCTCCACTTTTCAAAATTCCTATACACATGAGCGCGGCATGCCCATGTACATCATACAAAAGGACATGCATGGGCTTGCACATGTCCACGCACCTCCCCACATTGACACACATCTAAACTTGCTTATGCACACATATACTCATGTTTGGGGATAATCTCTAGATGTTCAGAGTCATAAGGAGTTAAGCCTTGATACTTATGACAAGCTATATGAGTGTCCCATTTTTATAGAACAACTAATAAAGATTAACAAAAACAATTAGCATTTATGAATTAAGGACAGAATATTGTTGATAGCATTCGATCAATAGTAATAACCTATAACTAGAAACATAAATACATATATGTGTGTGCGCGCGCGCACGCGCACACACGCATGACCCTTGAAAATAAAGCAGTCTACAAAAGCTCCGAGTGCTGTTTAGTGTCATAATAGATGACATGTCTAAAGGCTAATGCTTAAGACTTCTCTTACATGATTTTAGGGTTTACATAATGTTTGGATATATAATAAGATCGAAGAGATCTTAAGATTTCAGAAATACCTACTCAACCAAAAATCGTTTACATTCCAAAATCAGTAATAGACTATTATTTCTTTATGATTCTATGGCCATTGCACCAGAACATCTGCCTAACCATGTTTGATGCAATATAACAGAAGGATGAAATTATTTTTAAGCAACAATTATCAGTTTATTGAAGAAAAAGATAAAAGAATGTAAATACTTAAATGATAAACAAGAATTTTTGGGGCAACTAATATTAACATGTAATAAGCTACATCCATGTTACAGATGCTGAAAGGAAACATTGTTTATAGACAATGCTAAATGGTGAGAAACACAAGCTAGTAAAACGTACGTGTCCAAGATTAACCGTTCATATGCCTCTGGAATTGTGCATTTTGATATCGTAACCCATAAGATAAATCTAGCTCACTTTGTATGGTTGACATTTCCAATCCAGGTTTCTTGACCTGCAGGAGAAAGCAAAGGTTTTATGGAAGTCAAAAGGTTAGGAGGGGTCAATGATCAAAACACTCTAGCAAAGTGATGGTCATAATTTGTCACAACAATTTTGATTTTATGAGCAAGAGTATTAGATCCTTAGAAGTTAAAAGACATGATTCCCATATCAAAACACTTTTTAATGAAAGATAGTTTATCTAACATTAAGCCTTAGCTTGCCATCCTAAAAGGACTTTCAAGTATATCCAATATAGTTAAAATATGATTAAGATTTAATTTGATTTATTTTCACTAGTTTCACAAAACAACCATAAATTTACAGCTGTCAAACTTTTCCTTGTAATATTCTCCATTGACACAGTTTTTGGTGTCTTGGTAACTCTGCTGCACTTCTAAGTGATTATTCCTTTATTTTCAAATGACCATGGTTTGCTTTTAGTAAAATGTTATTAATGTAACTTGGTTTTTGTTACATTAGTTTCAGCAATATCAATTAGAGTAAAAGATAAACATAATGGAAGGTTCATTCCATCCCTTACCGAGTAAAATGGGCCATACTAAACCATACCGGCGCCAAACCCTCCAATTTGCTCAACCCATTTGGTTTCGTATAGGGCCAAACCATCCTATACTACCCAATTCGGGCCAAAACAGACATTCGGTCTAGTTCACCTGAAATGGTGATTTTGGTGGGAAAAAAGTATAAATTATTTTGTGTGATAATAATTATGTTTTTTGATAGAAGATGGAAATGATTTTATTGCCCTCCAAAACCTATTGAGTGAGGAACTAAACATATGGATTTTTTTTTTCGAAGGTGTGAAGGTCTTTAGGCATGACATGACATGATAGATGTATACATTTTACAATTAATCATATCATGTAAGGGACTTGAGAGGCTGTGGAAGTTGATAAAACATTTGTGCCCCAAACGACTTAGTAGAGCCCATGAGAAGACTATTGCTTACAAAAGATAGGGCTCACAAGGTTATTCGAATACGAAGCTGCTAAAGCAAACAATCTAGCACATGGAGTAGGATCTCTGAACATATCTGAATTGGATTCTTCAGATTCCTACACCAGATCCTATTTCATGCCAACTAACTATTATCCATATCCTTATAGATATGGACATAGATATCTTTCATTTGATCCGTTAACTTATGGATATCCCACATTTGAAGTTTTGAACAGTTACTACATTTCAATATCCACATCCTTATGGCCAGATTAGCATCCCACCGCACACCAAAGGCATGATAACAAGACATGGAAGACATGGTGATCAATGGAGTGGGCCCGCAATGCTCATGAGAACTACAATGGCCTCCTAAGCTCAGACTATAAGCAAGACTTCAATGTCTACAAGTGGCATATATACCCCACTAGATATTAGACATCAATATATAATATCTATTAGGTGTTTGTTATACATTTGAAATTTTTACACATGCAATTTAAAAATATTTCTTTCCAGTTATATGTTACTTACATTTATATTAGTGATACCCTAATATGCTTTAATTTCATTTGACATCATAAAGTACTTCGAAACAACAACAAAAAGTATTGTAAATTTAAAAAAAAAATGTTAAAATTGAGTATACCACATTAAAGAAGAAAAATGAAACTATCAAAAGAATAAAAAAATGGATAAAATAAAAAGCAAAAACCCTAGCATACTGGTCCACTTGGTTGGTATGCCAGGGCATACCATGTCAAACTAGGCCAATACCGATTCTTGATGACGAACCTTGATAAACATAAATTTTTAAAAAAAATTACAAACAATAAGTATAAAAAAAAAGCTAAAACAAGGCTAGAAAATTATTGAACATATTTTTAAATATATTATATTATTTGGGATCTTTGTGTGCACAGTTTTGATTGCTTTGGATTATAGTCGCTAATATTTTAATGAAAAATTGACAAAATGCATATTTCAGACTATTTTAGAGTGTAGGTTATCATCGATCATTAGATGACAATCCAATATGCAACCACCCGAAGAAATAAGAAAAATCTAACAAATCCATATCTTTCATCATAAATTGCAAGACTTTCTTTGAAGCTCTGAAATTCATAATCGATCCATAAGATATGCGCACAATGGTGATTAATAGATGATATCTATAAGTGAAGAATTAAAAAGTATATACTTTTGTTGACCAAAAAAAAAAAGAATATACTTTTTAGTGGTTTTGGATCTTGACAATGTGAGATCTGAGTCTTAATTTCACAAGTCCGAGCTCAAATATTGCAAATCCATTATTTAAGAGACCTAGTCTGCTCCATAAATCTCCTCTTTGCCCTTGAAAAATATCTAAATCATCAAAGGATATTTTCAAATCTTGAATTAAATTTCTTTCCTCTTAGATTTCTTTCAATCAAGGATTGAAATATTCAGGATCAATATGGTATATATGGTTAGGTGGTACGATGATGACAGAATGCATAAAGAAATAATGCTATGACGATGTTTAAATGAAAAGATAAAAATATAAAGCAACCAAGCACTTACTGTTAATTTCATATACATGGCCTCTGATGGCTGTAGGCGTATGACAAATTCATTTCTGCCTTGCCTTTTACCTTTGTAAGATATGAATCACAATTAGCACTCTTAAACTAAAACTTACATTAGCATTAATAAATGATCAATAAACAAAGGGCATTGATCAGACTATAAACAGGTAGGTATCCACTAAAATGCAATACTAGTCAATTTCTAAGCTTTTGAAAAATGGGTAAAGAATTAGAATGACTTAAAAGGCACAAACTTAGCACCATCCTCATTGTGTGAATGCACAATTCGTACACAAGTAGCATTATTATAATCCACCATCTCTTATATGAAGCATTTTTCTCGAGGTTCAACATAGTTCAGAGGTAATCAATGAAATCCACATGCACATACACCAAGATATAGAGAGAGAGAGAGAGAGAGAGAGAGTTGAATAAATGTTTTCCTAATTGAAGCCTCAATACCATGTAAAATTGATGCTGGAACGTGAATTGGTAATCCACATTACTTAATATAATCTACAACATGTAAAATGCCTAAAAAAAATTTAAGTTTTGGAAGTTAATTTCTGCTTATTTTATGAAGTGGTCTCAAATTGAAAAATACGATATGTTTTTATTTGATTTACAATTAAAAGCATCCTAAAAGTATAATTTTGGTCGGTATATATTTCTCAAGTACTGAGTACAGCCCATGCTGGCAACATATCAGGTAGAAACCAAAACTGGGTACCTCTGACAAGCCCCCAGATTGCATTTTGACCTTCATCACCCCAAACTGTGCAGTATTGACTCCACACCACTCAGTATCCATTTTTTTCTTTTCCTTTTACTCATTTGTACCATCCTCTTATTAGCCCATGCCGATCCTTTACATTCTCCCTACTATGGTAAATACCAGAACAATGATTGGTATGGATCCACACCTTGATTTTTTAAATCCTTGATTTCTTAATTTAAGTAGTTTATAACACCACATAGACAACATGCATGTCTTAGCAGAAAAAGGTAAAGTCCCTATAAGCTAAGAATACTTGACTACTGTTTAGAGAGGCTTCCCATCTTTGAAAACCTGCTAAACATGAAGCTTGATTGCAGGACCAGCGATATGAGTGCTGTACAAACACAAGCACACGTTTGATCCATTGTCTTCCTCACTCATTATAACAAGTATATGTGGGGAGAAAGGCAAAACTAAGACGGAAGATGTTGCAAGGAGACCCAAGCCATTTGTCTAATATTAATCTTAAGAAGGTAATTTTATTATGAAATTTGAAGGACACGTTCCCAAGAATGAACTTCAAGACCAAATAAGTGACAGAAAGAATTTCATATAAAGCATAAAAATGATTTTTGATGAACAATACATGAGTAACCACTTGGCTGAAGCATTTTGTTTAGGTAAAATAAGTTAATTTTGGCTCATAGCATCATATGTTACAAGAATTCACAATGCCAAAAGGTGCACCTACCCTCAGCATGGAAAACAGAAGGCAACATTCATGTCTAATAAGAGAGATTAGACACAATAAATTGACATGTTGACAACAATACAAATGCCCATAGTAACAGTCATCACCATAAAGCTCAATACTACAGTTTTGTGAAGGCATGGGCAATAAGACAAGACTGTAACAGTATATGGTCTTTGATTGTTTAACTCACTTGTGGCTGTTAGGGATCTTTCTCCACTAGGGTGGAAAGAAGTTCCCTAGTGTTATAAAGAGAAACTAGAAACCTTTACCTTTGTTTCATGCAAGTCTAAATGTTGCATGGTGCATAGAAGGATTAGTGCTATTGGTGACAATGAATAGCCATTTAGAGGATGAAGCATCTTCGCCATCATGTAGGGTGGGCCCAATTCAAAGATGAGAAATATGAACTCATATACAGGGAGCACATAGGAAGTAGCAAGAAAACAAGTTGCAACAGAAACCATAACAAGAAAATGAATCATAGGATAGTGCAAAAAATGGGATAAGCAGTTGATCTAGTTGAATGTCAAGAAGTGGTTGAAAGTAAAGCAAGGAATTCAAAGAAAATAACATAGAAAAAGCTAGATGGGTAGATCAAAAACTTGCAAGAAAGAGAGGTAAATGGCTAGATGAAGCCTAGTAATGGACATCTTCAAAGAAGTTAACAATATATGAAATACTAAAGCCATGAACTAGTATGATCATAGAGGAAATAACCCTTATGCACAAGTCACGCCAAAGGCCTGCATGTTTAACAGACCTAGGAATTAACCCTTACGACCAAGAGGCAGATGGACAAAGTTGTCAAAATGGGATGTTACATCATAGAGGCAGAAATAGAACAGAATGCATAGTCCGGTCAAACAAAAATTTTCATCAAATAGCAGCATCAAGATGCTGGTGCATTTCTCCCATCAAGATTTGTGTCTAGATAACCAAAATTGTAAGCAGAATTAACATACTACAGTTCCTGCTCTGCATTACCATTAGCATTGTAAGATTTCTTGAGACTGGAAACTTTCATTTCAGTAAAACTGTTAACTTCATTGCATGGAAAATTTTGCAAATCCTAGTTTTCTCAGGCTGTCTATTACTGCTGTTAGATGCGGAAAGGAAGAAACTTTCAGAAAAATGATGTAACAAAGGAAATTTTTGCAAATCCTAGTCTTCTCGGCTGTCTGTTACTGCTGCTAGATGTGGAAAGTAAGGAAGAAAACTTCCAGAAAAATGATGTTACAAAGCTGATAGAGGCAAACTGTATAATCAGTGCATGCAAAGAGCTTTACTTCTAAAGATATCACCAGGAACATCCTTGAATTGAACACGAATTTCTGCTTTCCTTGAATTCAAAGCTTTTCCAGCCTTAAGTATAAAAGGGACGCCTGCAGTGCATGGTTTTTATTAGCATTGGTGAAAAATAATGAAACACAAAATACTGAACACTAGGTAATTCAAGACATTGCCTAGTCATGAATTTCACGCCAGAATTATTAGATTAGAATAATATATAACAGATCAAAATGACAACCTTGAAACGATTTAATAATGGAAACACTTAGAGATAATGTGTATTCATAAAGTTTGTTCTGAAATTTCACAAACCTTCCCATCTTTCATTGTGTATTCTTAAAACAACAGTTGCAAAAGTTGGGTGTTGGAGTTGTCAGAAACTGTTGAGTCATCTCTGTAGCCCTCATATTGTCCAAGAACAACCTCATCATATGTTATGGGTAGGACTGATTGAAGAACCTGATATTTGATAAAAAACAGTTATATAGAAGCCCAGTATCATGGTTAAGTGTAGTATGAATGGGAGGTTCCCCAAAAAAAAAAAAAAACAATGTGTGTATAACAGCTATAATGGTAAGTCTGCCCATGATACGAAGAAAAATTGGCATATTATCTGGTAAATAGCTGATAGATGCAAGCAGAACAATGTGTGTATAACAGCAAATGAACGTCAGAACCTTCACTTTCTCATCTCGTATGTGCTCTGGCCTAAGAGATACGGGCTTCTCCATGGCAACTAAACAAAGAACCTGCACCAGTACAAGACAATTTATTGCATGCAACCAAAAGATAAGTCTCTTGGATAATTATGTGCAACGAAGTAAAAAAGACGCAAAAATATATGAAAAGTAAGTAGGTTAAACATAATAAGAATGAGATTATAGTAATCAGGTATACAAAAGTAGTACTGAAACTCATATCGGTACATCACAGTTTGGTACAATACATGTTGATATATAGTATGCACTGTATTATACCCTCGTACCAAGATAGGGTGCCCATTCTTTTCTCACTCTTAATATAATACCATTTGGTACCAGCCAGTATAGGTTGATTCAACTTAGTTTAGATTAGTTTAGTTTATACTTAATTGAAACTTAGCACCGTACTAGGCCTTTCCGATACGGATCAATACAGCAAACCTTGATAGTAATACTAACTTCTAAAGACGTCATATAAATTAATATGGCAAAGTGACAACTTCTTATTGCAGATCTGACAAGGTATATCATAATGTCAACAGATGTAATGCTGTTAAAAGATATCATTATACTTATTTGTAACAAAATCATTAAAGAACATAGTCCAGCATAGGATTAGGAATTGTTATATACTATTTCAAAACGCAAGCATATTATTGAGCTGCACCTAGGTGGACACACTTTATGCAATATGGCAAATGATCATAACTCACCAATCAATTCCCTATTAAGTTTTTGACATCAAGTAGTAGGTTAACTGGGTATTAGAGCAAAGATTGTTGGAGGTTATGAGCTCAAATACCCCTAAGACAATTATTTACATAATTAGTTAACCCAGTAGTCATGTCGACTTATCTCATATGAGGACTCATTCATCCCTTGTGCATGCTCCAGGCCACACATGAAGAGTGTTAAGCTTGATATATGTTGTTGATCCATTTCCTGACAGCTTAAGCTTTTGGGGTCAAGCAGTTGGTTAGCATGACCAAGATTTTTAAGTCTTATACCATTTAATCAAATGGCTACACGTGATTTCCAAATGTACTTAGGAATTCTCGCTTAATCATGAGCAATTATTAAAGATAAAGTACATGGCAAGATTGAATCTCATATACATGAGATACTTGAGGCACATAAGGATAAGTTGAGGCAAGGAGAGAGAAGAAAATAAAAATCAGATATATAACAAGCTGAGTTGTACTTCCCAAGGTCAACACTGCAACAGCTGAGCAGGTCAAGAGTGAAGAAAAAGAGATGTGATAACATTATCTATATTGCCATCCACAAAAGAAAGGACATCTCAGCAGCAACAAATAATGTTCAGTGATTTGCCTACTCATCCAATTAATAGTATGCCACATGTAAGCCTCCACCGTTTCAAAATGAAATAATAAGATTGGACATAACTTGAACTCAACTCAACTCAACTCATCTAAGCCTTTTCACAACTACATGGGGTCGGCTACATGAATTTGCTTCCTCCACTCCGCTCTATTCAGGACTATGTCGATACTCAAATTATAAATAGTTATATCTTTTTTATTTATTTTCATCCATTAGTTTAGGTTTACTTCTACCTCTATCCATACCATAGATTGTTAAAAGATCATTCTTTCTAACTGAGCATCTAAAGTTATTTGTTGTATATGTTCAAACCACTGTAATCGATTTTCTCTCATTTTATCTTCAATTGGGCTACTCCTATCATTTCTCGTATATGTTTATTTCTAATTCTATCTTTTAAAGTTTTAGCACGTATCCATCTTAACATGCGCTTTCTGTTACACTTAATTTATTCACTGTTTCTTCATTTGTATTTCTACTTCCACTAAAATTACATTTCATGTATTCATTTTTAGTTCTACTAATCTTAAAACCTTTAGATTCTAAAGCCTCTCTCAAATCTCTATATTAGTATTACTCCAGATTTAGTTCCATCAATCAACACTATATGTCTGTAAATAACATACACCATGGGATATCATCTTGAATATGTTTCGTTAATTCATTCATAACTAATACAAAAAGATATGAACTTAAGGCAGATCCTTAATGTAAACCTATAGTAATTGGAAACTCATTAGTTTTTTCTATTGTTGTTTTAACAATAGTTATTACTCTATCATACATATCTTTTATTAATTCTATGTACCTTTTGGTAACTCCTTTTTTTTCTAAAATCCATCATATTATTTCTCTAAGTATTCTATCATATGCTTTTTTTAAAATCAATAAAGATCATATGAAGGTCCTTTTTTTCTTTTCCCTATACCTCTCCAGCAATCTTCTTAATAGATAAATAGCTTCCATAGCCAATCTTCTAGGCATAAATCTAAATTGATTATTTGACATCAAAGTTTCAGCTCTTATTCAATTTTCTATTACTCTCTCCCATAATTCATTGTATGACTCATCAGCTTAATTCCTCTATAATTTTTACAGTTTTAAATATCTTCTTTATTTTTGTATAGGATATTAATATACTTTTTCTCAATCATCCGGCATTCTTTTAGTTGCTACAATCCTGTTAAATAAATTGATTAACCTATGACTTCAATTTCTCCTAAGCCTTTCTAAACCTCAATAGAGATCGCATATGGCCCTAATGCCTAAGCATTTTTTTATTTTACTCAAAGCTTTTTTAATCTCAAGCATGTTAAATCTACGAAAAAATTATTTTCATTTGTTACTCCTCAGTTATCACATCCTTCTATCCTTAAATTTACTAAATTGGGACATAACTTGAACCCTAACCTATAATTGGTCCCTTTGCCACTGATTTTAAAATCAGGATCAAGTTGTAAATCGATTTGTGGGTAGGATCAGATTGAATGGTGAATCAAATCATAGATCATAAGATTATTTTTTATTTCTTCAAAATATCTTCAAATATAAAATAATGGTAAAATTAAAATATAAGGGTATGAATTGAGAATAAAAAAGCCAAACATGTATAAGAAGCATAGTTTGAGCAGGATCAGCCTATATAGAGCATGCTTAATGAAGCACACATCGCATCCAATTATCCAAGATATTTATATAATATATAGCAATTCAATTATCATTTTAATTAGAGTATTTAGGAAAAGATAAGTTTCTAATATATGGTTGTAAAAAATTGCTTTCTAATTCAGTTTTATGTTTTAACTAAGGTTCATCATATCGAGTTTCAAACCTCATATCGGTAGCACACTGAAATAGTGTCAACATGCTCAATATGTAGGTCAATTTGATGTACCAAGACTCGGTATGGACAAGACTCGATGCACCTCCATACCAAGTCTCAATTTGATATTAATACAATATGATATATCCGATATGGGCATACCAAGGTTTTAAATCTCATGGACCAAAGATGTCTCAATTTTTTCATCGAACGAGATGTCTTATGTTCCATCCTATCTCAATCCCCAACCTAGTTAGGTGTTTCGGTATTTGCTTATGATACTTTTCTTTAAAAAATTATTTGTAAAGCTTTAGTGTTTTATTTGATTTTAAATGTATTAAACTTTAAAGTTATATTTTATGATAAATTAAATTTATTTAAAATTAATATTTTAATGTATTATGACCAAGATGAGATAGCCGAGACGAATCCTGGATTCTCTTTGGGACAAGATAGGATGGTTGAGACAATCCCTATCCCGCTGAGACTTGAATCATTGGTACATACTAATATGACGTACCAAGATTTTAACTATATAAATTTTCATAACAAGCTTACCAAAATTACTACTCAAGATTTATAAGCGATCATTATATAAGGACCTATTTGGTTCAACATCATAATTAAAATCAAAATCAAATTCAAATTCCACTAAAATCATAGTCATAATAAGAATTTCTCATTCCCTCACTCGTTTGGTTCACACAAGAGTTGAAATCAGAATCAAAAGCTTTAGTAGGCTAGGATTTCAAATTGGTATATCAAAAATGCATCAAAAATTATGGAGGATGTATGCTAAATCAAACTCATCATGAGAAAAAAGAAAAAAATAGTTTTATTGCAAATACCAAGTATATTCTATCATAACTCTCCAAGATCTAGTAAGGAGTAGATGAAAATACTAGTACAGGGGCTGGCTCACCTCTTCCGATAGTGTGGCTGAAGAGCTTGAGGGGCATTAGATAAGAAGAGGGAGAGGAGGATATCAAATGAGAAGAGAGTGGGATGATGCATTAGGCTATGGTAGGCTAGAATAGATTGGCAATCCTATGTGGGGGTCTAGATTTCAAATCCCACCTACATAATTTGGATTCTAAGTGGAATGGGAATCAAATTATAATTCCATCCAAACAAACGAAGAGGGAGAGTAGGGTATCAAATAAGAAGAGAGTGGGATGATGCATTAAGTTACAATTGGCTAGAATTGATCAGCAATCCTAAGTGGGGGTCTAGATTTCAAATCCCTTCTATTACATAATTTGGATTTTAAGTGGAATAGGAATCAAAATATAATTCTGTCAAAACAAACACCTGGAATTGGAATCAGTGATTTTGATTCCAAAAGGCCATTCTCATGAACCAAACAGGTCCTAAAAGTCATAGTCAAATAAATTATATGCAATGGATTTACAAATGATTTAGTAACTAAATACCATAAGATTTGCAAAACCAATACCTAACTTATACTAATCGGGGCAAGGTTGGTACAGCACGGTAAAATATCATATCGATACGTGGCACATTGATGCCATTAGATACCAATGAGAGTGAAAGCTTAAGCTAGAAAGGATGAATAAGATAGAGTGAAACAAAGACAATAGAGGAAGGACCAACTAGAGAAGGAGGTGTGGATCGAAGATTAGAGGTCATCAATGAAAAGCTAGAAGTCATCGATCATGGCTAGAGGTCATCAATCGAAGGTTGAAGGTCATGGAAAGGGTTAGCAGCTGGCGAAGTGATGCAGAAGATCAAGAGACTAGAGGTTGTGGAGCGAGTAATTGGCTAACAAGGGCAAAGTCCCTCATGGCTAGCATCCTACCATGGGCCCAAGCGCAGGGCGAAGAGCCTTTTAAGCAGATCAAGAGAGAGAGAGAGAGAGTTCAATGTGAGCAAATAAAGAGAGCAATCAATAGAGAGAGTTTAAGAATAGGAGAGGTTTTTTAAAGAAACCAGTTAGACTAAACTAGCAGATGCTGGCCAAAATTGAGCTGAACCGAGTTCTACATAATTCAAACCAGATATGCACTTATTCCAGCTAAACTACAAAATTGACCTAATGTGGGTCGGCTGCCCCAAACCAAGCAGTTCAAGTCAGTTTGGCAAACCTGAAATAGCATAATCAAGTCGGCTCTTATGATGCAATGAACCGCATAATTCATAATATGATTCCACATCGTATGTTCATACTTGATCCCAAACCACATATAAGTCTGTTTTGTATAGGACCAGTTTGGTCTGGATCAGTAGGTCCAAATCAGGAATCACAAGATTTTGATGACATTGATTACCACTAACTTCAAACATGGAGATAAAGAGTTAACAAGAATCAGATATAGGAAACACATTTCAACATAGGGAGCAAAATGTTTTTGTAAGATTTAGAAGTGCTTAGAGAGTGATCTACAGTTTTCCAATAGACTTGAATGATATTGCATAAATTTGTGAGAAAATTATGTAACAATCTTGATTTATGTAGTATAAAAAACCTGAGTGTGTTTTCTTTTCTTTTTCTTTTTTTTTTTTTTTTTTTTTTTTTTTGACTATTGTGACATCTACCAGATCAGAATCCACAATTAATTTCTGCATTCTAATAAATGCCTAGTAATTTGCCTCCAATTACAAAGACATGTGTCCAAACAGAATATGCTTCAATTATAACTTTTTTACTTTGTGTGTGACTTAAGTTGCTTTTGCAGACTCATTAATTTCCATTGTAGAAATAATAAACGTAAGGATAGAAGAACAGGCAAAAACCATTTTATCAAAATATCAAACAAATACATCAATTAATAGTGCTGCTGCACATATATTGGTAAGCAAATACTCATACTCATCCCTGCCACTATAAATTAAATTTAACAATGCTAATCTCAGATGTTTTGGTGCAAGCAAAGAACATGATGTGAAATGATTTGCTTTACCTGCAGTAAATGATTTTGAATAATGTCACGAATGATTCTGCAAACAGAAAAGAAAAAAGGGCATCGAAATCAAAGGAAGTTAGCTTGTCAAATGTTTTAACGCAAAGATGAAGCAAAACCATCAGCATAAATGAATATTAACTTTCTGATTCCCATGAATGATAAAGGATCATTGTGCTATTTCAATAAGTGAACAGATATGGTAACTAAACTGAAAAATAAATGCATAGAAATAAACATATCCAGAAGACAGTGCCTCCAAGGAGAAGTGGGACTGGTTTCAATTAAATTCAGGTGAAGGGTTCTTGTAATAAAAACGAGCACTTCATATGCAAAACCATCATTTAGCAGAATTTCCTCAACATTGATGAATATAATTATTTGACCTAGCAACTCTAAGATAAAAGTCAGAATCCTACTTCAATATGGAAACAGATGCTGAAATCTTCAGGGAGAACAAACACATCTCAAAGCATGTGAAACTGAACTTTGAATAAATATTGTAAACCAAGCATCTGATATTTTCCTGGATAGCACTAATTGCAAGCTTGGGAATTTGCAAGATGCTCTTTTTGGAACTTACCCATACTGATCAAAATATCCTCCACGCCCTTCAGTTCCAAAATCCTCCCTGAAAACAATCTGCATGATACATGTTTTTGGCTTAGGAGTAAAAATATTTCAAATGATATGCTCGCAACTTATTGAATGCTAGGTTTCAGAAATGTCACTTCAAAAATTAAAGCTGTGCAACTTTTAAGCAGTGGAAGTTGAACCTCAGCCATGACTTAAGGTACCAAAAAAAAAAAATCCTGGCCTGTTTCATTTTTTCGACTCAAAAGCATAAAGTATTGCATTATTATAATTATCAGAGCAACAATTGAACACGTGGTCAAATGCCTTCGTCAGGACTTATACTTTACACTAGAAATTCACTCACATGGTCACCAACAAAATCATGAACTTAATAAGCCAGAGCATATGGGAAAGTACTTGATAGCTCTAGTGAAATATTAATGTTCCATGAGTTACAGTTAAGGAAAAAGATGTTTCATGTTAAGACTCCGGAAAACATTCTAAAGCCAGTAAAAGAAAACAAAGGATCATGATTGCATGGTCTAAGAGAATAAATTAATCATGCTAAACCACTCATCTGATGAACACCATGTATTATGGAAGTTGCTACTCATTCTCCACCATATATGCATGTCTCCGCTCATTATTACTTTTCAGAATCTTATTCTGACAGTGCTCAATTTTGAAATTATTTGTAAAACTCATAGATATGGATATTCCTCTCAGCCATCATAAAATCAAGGGAAGTAACAGTGTTAACAAATAATCACTAAATTCTTTTGTCAATAAAAGCCACAACATGGTAAATTAAATTTATAAGAAAGATTCAACAAAAAAACATTTGACACATTTGTTGACAAATCCATCAAACGATTATCAGTAGACAAACTAAACCTCTTCCCATGATGTGCTTTACAACCTCAAAAAATGGCTAAGGTGAAACTGATCAATTATTCCATGAGACAGAAGCAGACACAAAATGAATTGGAAATAAATTTGATAGGTTGGATTGCCAGTGCCCTTAGCTGTGCTACCATACTGAGAACCATAACTGCATAACAACTTCAAGTTGGTTCAGTAATTTCTAGATCGCTTTCATCCATTCTAGGGTGCATATCTGGTTTTACTATTAAAAAAAAAAGAAGAAGAAGATCCGACATAAGCTATATTTAATTATCCAATGAGGTCATCTCCATCTGTTTTGTTGACTGGAACCCACCTGACTCAACCAACTAAGATGCAAGTTATGAGTACACAATTATGTGTGCTTTCTTTTGCTGTTCAGAGCCTTAGCGACCAACAAGTTAATCAGGCTACGCATCAGATGGGTTATATCGGTGCTTATGGGAATCCTCGGTTCTTATATCTGATGAGGATAATTTCCCTTTCACAGTGATATGTTCACACTTTTAACTTTTCCAATGGAGGTAATGATGTCACTTCAAGTTAGGAAATCATGTCCAAAAATGGTTTCTTGAAGTGGGGATAATGACCTATATTACAAGATGTGACTCTCGTTTCTGCTAAAACAAACTGAGGCATTGAATTTAAGCAAAGAACTGCAATAAGAATGAAGAGCAGAAATAAAATCAGATTTTCTAAAATTACATTTAGAATTTGATAAGAAAGACAGTGCAAAGATGTTTTTGCTGGTTTCCTATTCCTAATCTGTAAATAACATATTGAGCAGGGCAACATTATGGATTTTAAGATTTGGAAAACTAGGGTTTACAAAGAGATAAGTTCAATGAAAGGAATGAAGGACAATATATGGAAAATACAGATGGATCCTTTAACTTTTTCATTTTATTTTTACAAAGAACAAAATGAAAAATACAGTAATTGGAGATGAGAGGAACATAGAAGCAAAGACAAACCCCAAGAAGATGCTAAAATCACCATCTTTCTAGTTCTCCAACTATGTTGATTAGAGCCAGACTATATATATATCTTGAAATAATCCCTTAAATTTTGTTGTAAATTTTAGTCTTCAATCTAATTTAATGATTATGGACATGGCACTCAAGGAAAGGATGTTTTCACACCATTTAACATAAACAGAATTACTTCAAGAAATGAAAAATAAATAAAAATTAGTTTAAAAAATGTTTTAGGGGATTTGACGAGGTTTTACGCTAGCTGTCAGCTACCTAACGCAATAATTATTATTAAAACAACAATAAAAGAAACTAGTGAGTTTTCAATTACTGTAGGTTTACATCAAGGATCTGCCTTAAGTCCGTATCTTTTTGCACTAGTTATGGATGAATTAACCAAACATATTCAAATGACATCCCATGGTGTATGTTATTTGCAGACGATAGAGTGTTGATTGATGAAATTAAATTTAGAGTAAATGCTAAGCTAGAATTTGGAGAGAAGCTTTAGAATCTAAAGGTTTGAAAATTAGTAGAACTAAGATTGAATACATAAAATATAATTTTAGTGGAAGTAGAAATACAAATAAAGAGACAGTAAAGATTGCAAGCCAAGAGATACCAAGGAGTAAAAAATTTAGGTATTTGAGATCAATTATCTAACAAGAAGGTAAATAGGTGAAGATGTGAATTATAAAGTTAAAGCAGGATGGATTAAGTGGAGGAATGCTTCGCGATTGTATGATTGATGCATCCATTAAAATTGAAAGAAAAATTTTATAAAATTGCTATTAGGCCAGCTATTCTATATGAAATAGAATGTTGGGCAATACTGAAACAACATATAAATAAATTAAGTGTAACAGAAATGCGCATGTTAAGATGGATATGTGGTAAAACTTTAAAAGATAGAATTAGAAATAAATATATATTAGAAATGATAGAAGTAGCCCCAATTGAAGATAAAATGAAAGAAAACTGATTACAACGGTTTGGACATACAATGAAGACTTCTAGATGCTTCAGTTAGAAAGAGTGATCTTTTAACAGTTCATGGTAATAATAGAGGTAGAGATAGACCTAAACTAATATGGACAGAAATAATTAAAAAAGATAACTATTTGTAATTTGAGTGTCGACTTAATCCTGAATAAAGCAGAGTGGAGAAAGCGGATTCATGTAGCCAACCCCATGTAGTTGGGAAAAGGCTTAGATGAGTTGAGTTGAGTTGAGTTTAAAAATCTTTGAAAAGATGAAAATAAAATGGAGAATAAAATGATCAGGACTTCTAATTTGATTAACAAATAAAACATCAAGAGAAGAAAATAAATTCTTTCTTCATAAAGTGTTATTATATAAGATGATTTTGTATTGACATATTATAATTATCGAATTGTGAAAATCTTTAGCAATCGCAGAAAAAATTATTACCTGAACATTGGCAATATTATCACGGTTCCAAAGAGGCACAAAGAAGCGGTTGGCGAAACGAAGCACAAGCTGCCAATTCAAATGCACACAAAACAAAATGATCAGAGAGAGTAGCAAGAAGCATATTCAAATTCACCAAAGCTTGGGTGGAAAGGAAAATTGGGGAAGGGCCACCCCCACTACCTATGGGCATTTTCAACCAAAAGGAGAAAGAAAGAAGTGCATAGTTCAGTTAGAGTTTAAAAAATACCAAATTCTGGACCAATTCTTTTCCCAAATAGTGATCAATTCGGTAAAGCTGTTGTTCATCAAATAGCTCTCCAAGCTGGGCACTAAGTTCTTCTGCAGATCCTAAATCCTTTCCGAAAGGCTTCTCAACAACAATACGAGTCCACCCACTAAGATCAACTGCAAAGGACAATACATATAAATGGCAATTCATGTTGCAAAGACAATCAGTAAAATTTAATTGCTGAAAGCCAAAACTGAATGATGTGAGGAATGATACCATGCCACTGGAAGTTACAATTTCATATCAAGCAAGATAAGCTTTTGTATTTATTTTATTCACATAATATATGATATGCAAGTAAATAGAAAAGATTTTATACAGTAAACTCTCCTCTGGAACAGTTACCTCTTTCAGTTAATGATAAGTCATCATCTTTCTTGACTGTGATCAGGGGAGATAAACTCCCTAAAATGATGAGTCATCGTCAAAATAAGTAATCCATAAAAAAAAAAAAAAAAACCCAATTCAACCAAAGTGCCAAAATGATTTAATTCTGCTTGATCAAATTTCATTGCCAGCTGCAAAGTACATGAGATCATGAGTTCCAGCATTTTATCCATATAATCTTCATATAGACTCACAGAATAGATTTCCACTATCATGCCTTTGAATTATGTATTTCAGGAAATCAAATTTCCTATGAATCTCTAATAAAAACATGACTGGCTCTGTCTTGCGACTTTCTAAATTACTTAAATGGAGATATCTGAAAATGATGAAAAACAAGGGTACTCAGATATATAAGCTAATTGTCACAATAGCATCATAGAGGAACTTTTCAATAGCATTTTCTAAGAAACAAAGATACATGTCCAAAATTCAAGCATCTACTTGAATATTGATGAACGTATAAAACATACAAATAGGTGGTGACTGAGGAATATCAATAATGCAGAAGTTGGCTCAAGATCCAATCGTTCAACTAATGTATTATCACATTAGCATGAATTTGTTCTATCAAGTGAAAAGCAAAAAGCAGTTCCGTGTTACAATCCTTGTCCAAGAAAACAAAAAAGGCATATGAAGATCTTATCAAATGCCTTTGAGTACCACTGATTCAAAAAAAGCAAGATGAGATTAAAGTAAACAAGCTAACCAAGAGAGCAGGAACAGACCAGTATGTTTTTTTCATGCATGCATATGCACATAAAGCCAATGATCCATTCATTCTCTTAATGAATCGGAATCAAAAGCTGCATCAACTTAGTTGAATCATGCAGGCGCATGTGCACACGTGTACACACACACATGCACATGCATGGGTGCACGCGCACGAACACACACACACACACAGACATATAACAGATTAGTTGAATCAAACTTGTGAGGAATACTGTAAAGTTATGGGAAAGGGTGCTAGCATAAAGACTAAGAAAAATGACTACAAACTCATATAACTGAGTTTTTATGCAAGAAGGTTGACAATGGGGGTAATCTTCTCAAGCAGGCAATTGTTAGAAAGCCTTTGGGAGTGAATGTTCATGACCTCTTCCATCTAGGTGTGCAATATTTCTTTTTCTGAAACGAAATGAGAAGTGGTTAAAGTTATACAAATTAACTACTGCCACAATATAAAGAGTTCATCTTTAATAGAATAGATGAGGCTGGTTGATTCTATCTTCAAACTTGTATAACTCATCACTTTGTTACATTTCAATTTTTACCAAAATCTTTAAAAAAGGTTTAAAATCAAATAGAGTTTCAGCTAAATATTTTCCCTCACTCAAGAAGGACTCGTACTTCACATTTGAAGAAAGCGTATGCATCCAGTCCTCTTGGTGGCATCGTCAAAGATCTTGCTTGAATGGTTGGAAGAAAAAATTTACATAACATTTACTGAATGCATATTCATTGGAAAAACATTCCTGACATGAGATCTAGTCCTATAATGCACGTAGAACATTGATTTATGCATGACAAATAGCATCTTGGGTGGTCAGCTTGCATAAAAATCCTTTACCCAAGGATTCCTATCAGTGTGTCCTTAGACAGAATGCAACAATCAAGAAAATAATGATTTAATGCTGCTGCTGATGATGATATACTTGCATCATTGAATCGATACAAAAAATAAAATAATCAATTTAAGGAAATAGAAAATACTGCATGTGCTTAAATGAAATAGAATCTAATTGATGACACGTAAGCTCAAAGTAACTCGTCCAGCCAAGTTTTAAATCTCGTGGGACTGAGGCGTCCCAATTTTTGTAGGAAAGGTATGCTCCACTCTGGTTAAGTATTCTAGTACTTGCTTAGGATGCTTTTTTTTCTCTTAAAAAAAATATTTGAAAAGCTTTAACATTTTATTTGATTTTTAAACATATTTGAACTTTAAAAAGTTATTTTTATGATAATTGATTCTATTTAAAATTGACACTATAATATATTATGGCCAAATAGGATGGGATGAGACTATTAAAACTAATCCCGGAATCTCTCTAAGACTTGAAGCACTAGTTCAACTACTTCATCTCTCAACAAAAGATGAATGGAAGATAAATGGCCATATCCATAGGATAGTAGCATTTATTATTCTATAATTTATACTAAAGTAAAACTAGAAAAGGCATTATGTGCTCTCTTTCAAACCATTCTGCCCTAGCCAGACATGCATTAAGTGCATTAAGCCACATATGTGCAATTCAAAGAAAGTTTTAGACATTAAATTAAGATACATTCACAAAAACGACTTTTAATCCATTCACGAATGAAATGCGAGTGAGCACTTTAAGTCACTGGAAAAACCTAATCCAATAGCAGAGATTTAATGAACCTCACTGCAAATGTAGAAGGCACTAGTGATAAGTATAATATCTATGGTACAAAGTTTGAGTCAGAAAACTGAATGTTAAAGAATCCAGGTTCATAATGGGTCTCAGAATAATAAGCTCACATTGGTTCATGCAGTATCTTCTGATCATTTTGCAAACTGAAGGGTAAACAGATGGAGGCAGTGCAAGATAAAATAGTCTGCGAGAGGTTCCCAGTTGACTGTTTTTTGATGACTCATGTGCTGAAATTTCCTTATTCAACAATAAAAATCCATCCTCACTGTCATAAGAACCGCTAATATACTTGATCTGCAACATATCATTTAATCCCTTTTCAGTTATATCACCTGAGAATCTTCAGAGGGAAGAAGACAGATAGCTAAGTTACCAATTGTAAAAACTTCAACAGGTCATTTGTATGCTCAGCTGAAGCTCCTTTACTTGGCTAAGATATCTGTACAATAAATATTAGAGTGAGGCAATTGAGATAGAGAAAGAACTGCCAAAGCCAGATTGTAAAGAGACAAAATCGAGAATGCCAACAGACAAAGTAGATTCCCTTTTAATATTTAAGTCTTCCTAATTGGGATATATTTTTTATTAAAAAAAGTAGGACAGTTATCATTAAATTGAACATATAACCAAAACTTAGACTTGAAAGAAGCAAATTTTGTCCTTCAGTCTTCTTGATTGCTTTTGACATCTGTTAGGATCAAACTTTTGCTGCCATCAATTTATCCAACCTCAATTTAGAAGCAAAATAGTACCGTCATGTCATTAGATACACTTATCTTTTCCAAGATTTGTCATATAAGGAACTGGTACCATTTGGTACCTGACTGATATAGTTAAATACAAGGCATACCATACCAAACTGACGGCGTACCAGTCAAGTTGACCAGGAGGCCCCAACCCATAAACGCTCTGAATCAAACTGAACTAGACAATTCATTTTGGTTTAGAATGGTTCGATACACCAATATGAGGTCGATGCAGCCAGTTCAAGATGGTTCATCCTTGTACCAAATCAAGAAGCGAACTATCCTAGTTCCAAGTTGGTTCAATTCGATTCACCCCAAACTTCTCAATTTGGGACAATTCGACTAACCCTGCCTTTTTTTCCTTATTTCGTCATGATCCTCCATAATCACATAGAATTGATCAATAAATGTTAATTATTGATTGTGACATTGTTTTTAAATGTAATTATAACATACCATTCCTCTTTCCTACTACTAATGTCTACCAAATTTCTCAATATGTCTATTAGTTACTTATTGCTTTTGTGATTGCCAAGCCATGTTGCATTTACACACTCACTTCATGCCAAGTCAATATTATTTCATCATTCATGAAGACGGTACCGCATACACCATGTTGAAAATAAATTATAGAAACATGGTAAATGCTTGTCATAAGACCCATACAAACTATTGAGCTTTGTGAAGTATTTTATGAAAAATTTCATGCTACTAATTAGCATATTTTATGAAAAATTTCATGCTACTAATGTAGGGGTGTTGTTATTAAATTCAAGGATTTAAGAGGAATATCTCGGCCTTCTTATCCCATTCCCATGGGAAAATGAGAGGGGATAGACAATATAACCCATCCATTCACGAAAACAAAGAATAAAGAGTTAGGAAGGAAAGAAGAAGAAAATAAAAGGAACAATGCAAGGGAGAAAAAAGAAAGAAATAAGTAGAAAAAAAAAAGAAAAAAAGAAAGGAAGAAAGAAAAGAACGAAAAAGGGAAATAAAAGAAAAAAAAAAAAAAGGAAATAATCAAACTAAGAAATAAATAAAAGAAAGAAGAAGGAGAGAAATTGAGTACTTATTGCAATGCTCTACCTTAACAACCATTGAAATAAGGTGGGACAGCGGAGCATCCAGGGAAACTAGGCATCCCATTCTGTGGGAAATCGGAACACCTCCATCCCATAAGATTAAAAGCTTAGTTATATTAATATCCTACAAATATGTCAGTCATACATGTTTATCTTACCCACTTCCCCTTGTTCTCTATTATCCATGGGACCAAATTTAAATCTTAAGCCTATACACTAAATATCACTCCAAACGCTCAAACTTTCTTAAGTCACATTCCTTGTAACCTATGTATATCATAAAGGAACCCACTTGCAAGAGACTAGCCACCATAAAACAAGACAAGTCAACATCTGAGCACCTTCTTTTTTCTAGTTCCATCCCTTCTAGACTTCTCATGAAACATCCACTAGATTTCCACAAACCACCATTATCTCCATGCCTAAAAGCTAGCACATGATGTCAAGTGAAGAAAAATAAGCATACAACTTCGGACTGGTTCCAAGTTGGATTAATAAAAACAGATGTATCTGAGAGAAGTGTGTTCTTTAGACCAAAAAAAAACAGTACTATAACACCAAAGAGCTGATAATGTGAAACACCAAATATTTTATTTAATGTTTTGCTAGTGTAAATATTGATCAGTAAAAAAAAACAAATAAATCATTCTTATGATAATTTCTGCGGTTGATGCCAATCAGGGGAAAATTACAAGGATGAAATCTTACCCTCGGATACGATCTCTCAACTCATCATCTGAAATCTTTGTTCGGGCATATCCAAATATGTGAACTTCATTGGGTTGTAAGAATCCCTGTCAATATCTTAACCAATATAAGAAAATGTATAGGATACATGGTACAATACAAGAAACTAACTCTACAAGCAAAAGAAGTTGCGCATGCTTTGGCCATAATACATGGGAATTTAGCACAATATGTCAAAAAACCTTTTAATCTTAATCTTGACACTATCATATACATGATCTAGTTCAATAAATTTTCAGATGCACTTTAGTTGTTAGCTATCATTTCTGAGTAATGCTCCAATTAAATGGCCAGCTGTTACTGTGAAAAGTGATACATATTATTTCGCCAAAAGAAAAAAGTAGGTTTTGCAGTTGATAAAGTCAATGGGCTATGGTATTGACTTGGGATTGAATCCCGCCTAAATCTAGGTGGTTGGGTGGGGGTAACTTTCTTCCTGTTCTCAGAGCAAGAGCCCCAAGGGGGGGAGGGTTTCTTCAGGTTTTGCAAGCCAATGGCCAATCACCTGGTTTCTCGTATGCATTGCTTGAAAAGTATCACCTAATTTTACCATCTGGATTAACTTAAGGTTTTCTTCAGGTTTTGGCAAGTTTCAGTATCTTAATAGTTAAAACACATACTAAGTATTCAGAGAAGATTTGGTATTGAGTTTTAGTTTTTGATTTCTCAGTTATCCTCTTATCCATACTATTTTACTAAACCAAAGAAGATATTCATGTATGAAATTGTAATTGCTAGCTAGCTTAACTTTAAGCAAAGGGACCACTGACCAAAATGCTTGCATTTTCAGTAAGTGCAAGTGTTTTTTTCTGTTTTTTGGATTTCTTTCTCCTTTCTTTTTCTAGGGGAGGGGGGTGATTGTTGTTCTGTATATTTATGAAGCTTCATGTATATATTTTAACTTCTGTAGTTTGAATCAGAAAAAGCAAAATGTACTGCCCTAGAATCTGATGATACCAGAATTAGTCTCAGCACCAGGCCTCACTGACTAAACAAACATAAAGATGAATAGTGCTACTTTAATTTTATAATGAATCATATATAGATTCAGTAAGGAAGCACATCATATATTGTACACAGTTGTCCATAGATGAGTTTTGTAACTTACCTATAAGTCTACATTGATGAGAAACATGCTACCAAAATGAGTATCGATAATAAGTATATAAACTTTCCATAGTTCTACGCCTTAAAAATATAGACTTGCATATTTTATTAATGATGTGAAGTGCATATATTTGGGGGTTCAATTAATGGGCCTGTCAAAAAGTAAATTGTTGAATGACCAGACCTACAGCCTAAAACTTTCGCAAACAGAGGTTCTAAGGCATGGAAATACTTCAGAGAAAAGTTGTTGTTAACTAAGATTTAGAAAGATCTGCAATCAACCATTGCAAAAAGTCAAACATTGTACTCAGCTTCAAAAACAAATGCTTTGTAAGTTTTTTCAAAAAACAGAAATCAATAGCCAATAAGTTACTGATTTGCAGTTTACAACAGATTCATGGACTTGTAGTTAAAGCCAAACTGTCTAAAGCATTCTGTAGTCAATGTATATTTATTACTTCCCCTACCAAAATTCTTTTCCAAATTCTTAACAATGGTTGTCTTATTGAAATCCAAATGGTTGAAGCGTTATTCAGTGACTCCTGAGCTCTTTCCGCTAATGAACATTTTAAACCAATACACTTTATGCACCCTGCACCATGCGAAAATCTTTTTACATGATGTCCACGGAGACACATCTTATGCATCCATGCCGAAGGCAGACCAATTTCATGAACTGGCCATCTGTCAAAAATATGAACTGATACTTGAGAGATTAGGATATTGACTTATTAGTTATCAGAAACTTTGTATATCAGAAGTAGTTATTTACAAACAAATTAGTAAAAGAAAATCATAATAAGCATTTGATTTCAAATGCTGCCCCCTCTTTAATTGGTCTAAAGGGCCTAGCAATCTATTTCACATCAATTTCCCATTTTTTAGTGACATCTGCAATGCATGCAGCAGTGACAATACAAGGGACAGCCTGCACTTTTGGTCAATAATATTTGTGTTCTATGTTCAGAATCTTGAACGATGTTCTTTTTTCTAATGCAAGCTTTATCATTATAATTGACCCTCCCTTATTACAATTTTGAAAAACACAAAAGCACAATATGAAACCAGGCAGATTGTTTTCAGAGTTTTCATTTATCAAGATGAGATAAGAAACTTCAGCACTTATGAAATTACCTTCTTATAGAAATTAAATCTATAGAAAAGTTGCCTTTACTCTTCAGCAGACAAAATAGTAACTCTACAAAAAAGATTACTTTAAAATAATTGGTGATCATGTTTACATCACTCAACATGCAAGTTAACTTCTTATTGGCTTCTAGCTCCCAAATGCTATTTTATATGTTAAACTAATTATTGTAGGATATGGTGATTAAGATATAAAACCCTCATTGACCTTCCTAGCCATTTAAATCAAACAAACCTGCCGAAAAAGGTTGAAGAGTGCTGGAAATGTCTTCTTCTTTGCTAGGTCACCTGAAGCACCAAGCACAACAATGGAGAGGCACCCAGTCTCTGGTATAACTCCCTGGTCTCTGTCTCTGAGAAAGATTCACTCCTAAAACTATTTTTTTCAAGGGAGTTATTTCTTGATGTTGAAGATGAACCACGCAATTCAATTGACATGTCTGATCAATAAATTGTCTTCTGTATCACAAGTCTGTGGTTTTCTTTTTTGATTTATGCCTGCAGTGCGCATATATTGAGTGAGAAAGGGTTTTATTGAACATAGAGATTAAATAGTCTTCAGCACAAAAGCAATACATTCATATTTCCAAAAGAATCCGAAGAAAACTTATCAGCACTTTCTGTAAGAATAGATAAATAGAGTGTCTAAATTCCAAATTTTCCACAATCAAGAAAAACGCTGTTCCTTATATCTGTTTCAGTCCTTAAACTATTATTATATCAAAAGTTCCAATATAATCTACTTACTCCATAATTATCTAAAGGAAAAAAAATATTTCTCTTTAAAGTTAAAACAACAAATGTTGGTCAGGAACTATAATATACCCGTATCTTTCTGAAATCATCAGAAACCACAACTCAAAGATATGATATGATGATTTTTTCCCAATAAAACCAAAAATCAGAAACTCGTAATACCAGCAATCCTGGACTTTGCATGCAATCATAGACTCTACATAATGATCATAGCAGAGCGATGATTATAGTATCAGACATACTGCTCTTCTTAGCATTCAGTTGACCGTATTTGCATTAGATACACATCGACATCGTTTGCATTGTATGAAAGCACAATCCACCATATGAACACAAATAAGTATAATAAGCAAAAGCACAAAAGCAACACCACAATTAAACCACCATGATGCTGTGGTAACATCTGTTGCAGTAACAAAGGCTGAGAAAAAGTAATATTTTAACCAATAAACGAAATTATAAAAGTTCTTCAAAACAATAAAATCAAATAGGACTAAAACAAAACTAGTTTTATCTAAAGCAGTTCAGTGAAACAAAATTATATTTTAAAAAGTTTAACGAAATTATCACACCTGTTAGTCCACTTCATCTACACCTATGAACCATCAGAGGAAACTAAGTTGAACAACATGACAGCTTGAATTAGAAATTGATTGACTGCAATCCATGCCGCTCGAGCCAAATGGTAAAATTAACATGAAATTCGGATCATAAAATATTTCATTTCGCACATCATCATGAAATTTAATCTTGACAGAAGCCACTCAAGCATCTAAATATCGGTCTCCAACAGATTAAACACCTCTGATGAAAAATCATTTCAAAGACATGAAGACAAAAAAGAGGCTTTTTTTTATGTATATATCTTTCCAATCCATCAACTCCAAGCACCCCACATAAAACTAAAACCCTCCAAAAACCCCAGGTTTTTCACAAAATAAACTGCGTGCAATGAAACTAGAGCACAAATGAAACAAAATCCAGCCCAAATGAACCGATCACAAAAACTATCGCTACAATATTAGCATCAACAGTCGAGAGAGAAGAAAGACAGAGATCATAGAAGAGCTAACCTTCCAAGATGCGATCTCGGACCACAGCAGAAGGGAGATATTGGGGGCTCTGCCGCTTTTATACTGCAAAGCCTCGGTTTTTTTTAGGACGCCACCTACCTCCTCTCCTCTCTCTCTCTCTCCCTCCCTCCCTCCCTCCTACCAACCGCCGAATTCAACGGAAAATTTGCATTCTTACTGGTATTATTTAAGTATTTTATTCCTGCCTTCCCATCTCTTCGACCGTTGGCGGAGAAACTAACGGCTGATGATTAAAAAAAATTGATTTGGTGTCGTCGAATATCTGTGGTGAGGGATTTTAGACGTGGACCCGGTAGATTACTCGCGGATGCCTTCGGTCGGTTCGAGATTGTTTTCAAGGCCGTCGGAATTGCGGGGCTAGCGGTGGGCGCGCTCATCCGTGACATCTCATTCAAAATGGATAACGCTGATTCACTCGATGATTGATTGATGATGTATCTATTTTTATTCAAAATGGATAACGCTGATAAAATTATTTCAGGATGGTGATGGATGTAACTCGATGTTCTTCATTGTTGTGGAATTATACGGCAACCATCGACAAAGAATTGTTGGGAAAAAGGATCCATGCGTTTGATGATGTGACTTAAAAGGTACACATGCGATTATGGGCATTATGGGCATGGGATGACATTTCATTGCCCTTAGCATGCGGTAAATGTGCGGAAAATAGATTTTTTTTTTTAATTACCCATGAATTGCAATATGCTAAGGCAATAAATTATAATAAATACAATGTCTTAATAATTAATTTTTATTATATATTCAACAATAAATATTAATGATGTCCCATCAATGATATTACATCACCATAGATATCATCCCATGCAGATATGATTTTTTTTTAGTTATTCTTTAAATGTAATATAATAGCACAATAAATTATAATAAATAAAAATCTTCAATTAATTGTTCTTTAAATGTAATATAATAATACAATTAATTATAATAAATAAAAGGCTTCAATGATTTTTTTTTTTTTAATACATGTAGCAATAAATTTTAATTATAGTCAAGCGCATTAATATAATCATTAATATGGTAAATAAAGATTCTATAGAAATCAAATCTTCATTTTAATATGCATTGATATATAACTTTTATCTACAATTTTTTCTTGTATTCTAGCTACTCTTGAAATGTAATACAGTAATGCTATTCATATCTATTATATATGATTACCTATGCCTACATGATAAATAAAGAACTATATACAATTTGAACCTTTATTATATGTGTGCGCACATATGTACATGCAAGTATATATGTATATATATATATATATATATATATATATATGTATAATAGAATAGTTACCATTTTAGATTATTTGAGATACAGTGTTGGTCTAGCAATGAAAGATCATACAAAATCTTTTTCGCATCGAGTGTGATTGTGTTAGAAGCTAATTGGCTATGCTGAGTGCACTTTTAAATTTTTTATTTTAAATATGAAGCTACATAATAACATTTATTTTTGGACTTGTTTGAATCATCGTTGGCTCTAGCTATTGGCTAACAATTATCTCATATATTTATCGATCAATCATCCCGTAAAAGTACCTAAATCCCTAACAGCTAATCCATGTAAGGCCTTACTTTGCTACCACCTCAAGATGATAAGAGAGAACAAACAAAAAAAAACAAAAATCATAAGAGCAAATGACTAAGGACTAATGTAAGTCTAGGTTTTATTTGTATAAATATTTAAATTTTAAATATTATTCATCTTATAGCTGGTCCAAACAAAGTAAGTCTAGGAGTTCTTAGTGCTTCTAGTGCCGTGTTATTTCTTCATTCATTTTATTCCTCTTTTAAATGTTGTAGTGTTTTTGCCTTTATTTTGGTTTTAATATTTATTTTTCATTTATTTTTATATGGTTCTTTTTATTGTCAAGAAACATACTAATTTACTTCGCATTTAATGTTTTCTTTAGGAAAAAAATAACCTTGTAGCCATAGAATAATTATGTCAAACATTATAATAGACACGTATCACCTTCCTTCCATTAAAACTACGATAGCTTGATTCTAATACAAAGAAGTGATTGAACATCATCACATAACATCATAACATTATAATTTATACTGGTTTGTATTAATATTTGCCAAAAAAAAAAAACATTTTGGTTTTAAAACTTACCTTGTTGTCTAGCTACAAACTGGTAAGGTTTGAAAGTTCATGATAAAAACCATATAATCCTACTCCTAATTGATTGGCCGTAGAATAGAAAATACACTGTCAAAATGATTAAAAAAATCTTATATCATAGCTCCTGAATTGACATCAGAAATTTCATTTATTCTTGTATGAAAAAACACAAGGATATGATCCCAAATAATAAGACTTTTTCTATCTTGTCTTTTAGCTAATGTTTGTGACAGGTGCTGTAAATAAAACGAAGATTAGAAATAAAAATACTTGTTTAAAGGGCTGTAGGCTTAAAGTGAAGGCTTTGACAAATGAGATTGAAGTTTGGATCTGAACAAAATTAAAAAAAATGCATCTTAGCCAAATAATAAATGATTTAATGTCCTTTTTTTTATTTTTATTCCAATGAAATCCTAGTGAAGATTACTTCCCTGAGAAATTCATTAGAGCTGTATTAATCACTTGATAGCTCTAACAATCAACATGCTGAGTCATTTGATATTTATATTTTTTAAATGAAAGAAGGCTCTTTTTAGGACACTTCTTTTTTTTATAAACTTTGCTATCTGTTTGGATGAAGAGAAAATTAGAGAGGAAAGAAAACTAGAAGAAAAAATATGAGAGAAAATGAAATTTATCTTGTTTGGATGGAAAGAAAAGTCGGGAGGAAAGAAAACTAGAGAAAAAAAGTAATGAGACCTATATAAAAGTTTTCTCTTCGAAATTGGAGAGATTTCGGAGAGAAAACTCAAAATTGCTCTTTCATTTCTTTTTCATTCCAATATTGACCCTTCCAAAAAAACAAACAATGCATTTTTTAATCATCTATAATAAGGATATTATTATCATTATAAATTATCAACTTTTCTTTCCTTTCTATTTTCATCCCACTCATCCATACAGAAAAAAAAAAATATTCTCTTTAATTTTCTTTCCTTTCACTTTTTTTTTTTATTTTTTTTTTAATTTTTTTCTTCATCCAAGTACAGCATTGAACTCAGCAGGGTAAAAGTAGTGGCATTTTTATTTTATCAAATATAATGACAAAAAGAAAAATTTACTCAAAGGAATCATATTATAAAATAAAACTACATCGCCCAATGATCCCACAAGTACGTGCGTCACTGTCGAATAAATTGTACGGCAAGACTCACGCGTTTCAATAATTGAAAGACCAAACGGTGGATGGGTTATAAGGAGCAGTTGCGCCAGCTGTCGTTGTGCTTCTCCTTGTCTCGTATCGTATCGTGAATGGTGCCCATTTGAATCATGAATCATGCACGGTGAGTTTTATTTTATTTTATTTATTTCATCATTTAGCGTGTGTTTGAACAAAATAAATAAATAAAATAAAATTTATCTTATTTAAATAAAGAAAAAAAATTTAAAGAAAAAAATTTAAAGAAAAAAAAAAAAAATGATAGCTTACCTAAAATTTTCTCTTCGAAATCGAAGATATATCGAAGAGAAAACTTAATGGTGCTTTTTTATTTTTTTCATTTCAATATTGATCCTTTCAAAAAAAAAATTTTGATATATTTTTTAATTATTTATAATGAGTGCATTATTATCATTATAAAATATCAATTTTTTTCTCTTTATTTTTTTTCTCACTCATTCACACAGAAGGAAATAAAATATTTTACTTTTCTCTTCTCTTCATTTTCTTTCCTTTCTACTTTTCTTCCCATCTAAATAGAACATTAATGTTAATATTTTAAAAATTAAACTAATAATAAAATAACTTAACATTTAGATTGTAAATCAATCAATCGAATAAATTAATTTGATCAAATAAAATAATATAATTAATTTTTAATTTAATAATAAAAATAATAAAATATAAATATCAATTTAAATAAAAAAAACTTAAAAGTTTTAATTTTAATTTTATTTATTAAAAATAAAAGTTTAAAAATGAAGGTTAAATCGATTCTTCAGAATTTAATTGATTCAAAAAAATTTAAAAAATTTTTATTGAATAATATAAAAGCTAATTTTAATAATAAAATCAAATCAAATTAATGATTGATTCTTGGCTGAATCGATTGGGCTTATTAGTTTGGTTTGATTTTTAAGACTATGCTTGGCAGCATGAAGCAGATCTAACTTGCTTTGTCCCCCTATGGAATGATGGCTGTCATGAACTCCTCCTGGTAGTTGGAAGAGAGAACGTTTGGGGGCCACCCAATTCCCACCTAACCGACTTAAAACAACGTTGGTCTAGACCGGTGGCTCAGCTAACTCGTCCCATTGATGGGGGGGATGCTGACACAAGCAATATATAAAAAAAAAAAAAAAAAGTCCAGTCCTGCACGCAGGAATGGAGGTGCAGCGATTGAATTTGACTGCCATCCCGCAGCAACGCTGGTGGCATGGAGGAGGACGGATCCGGTGGCTTCTGCATCCAATATATTGTGCCGTGAGATGCACGCAGACGTGGGTTAAACCTGGTGCAGGCCTGGCGATGGCATCATTACCCACTAGAAAAAGTTTTGCTACATCACTTATGTGATGCAGCAGAATTTATTATATCATGCATGACGATTACCTATATATATATATATATCAGAGTTAATTTTTAAATATATATTTTTTAATACCGATTTGGGAATTACGGGATAGAAAACAAAAGGTATTACAGAAATAATTTTAAAGTTGAAAGCGTTATTTCAAATGACATTTTTTATTTTCATAAAAATTATCATTGAAGTGATGATTTCTCTTGTATTTACGAGATTTGAGGAGTTACAACTTACGAGATTTAGTACGGTTTAAATGAATCTTTGAGAAGATTATTGAAATTTATTGAAAAATTTGTTTTGAAAAGAAAATTTATTTGTGAATTAAAATAACGATCAATTTAATATAGATCACGAGCCTATTTTTTAAAAAAATTTAAATGAATTCTTGAATAAATTTTTATATTTTTTATTAAAAAAAAAATCATCATGTAACATTTTTTTGCTCACTCAAATCGCTACTTAGAATAATAATTTTTATTCATTAAAATCATTACTTTATGTGGCCCTTTTCATGCTATAAGATGAAAATGCATTATTTCTATCTTAACATCATTTGTATAATAACTTTATTTTTTACCCCTATAGTAAAAATTGATGCCAAAAACATTAGTTTAAAAAGTCGCTCTATACATCGTGCATCAATTATCACTTACGTTTATTCTGCATCATATGTACGTACGATACAGCAAAACTTTTTTTTTTTTCCTACTAAACAAAGTGGGAAAGGGTGTCACGGTGGGCACCATTCGAGGGGCCTTGGCTCGATGGGCATTTTTAACCTTATCCCAAGGTTTACGAGCCCAATAAAAATATTATTTTAATATATTTAATAAAAATATGACCCTAAATAGTAAATACACAGAAATTGCCTTTCAACCCTTGTAGAACACGATTTTGAGTTGAGTACGGATGCGTCGTGGGGGGATAGGTGATGGAATAAGAACGAAAAATTTTACCCCATTGCTTCAAGGATTTAGTTGAAGTGTCAGACAGAGAAGAATATGTGATATATATATATATATATATATATATATATATATATATATATATATATATATATATATATATATATATATATTTTAATTTTTTTATCTCATAAAAAATTTAACAACAACAAAATTCAAAATTACTCTTATAACTTTATTTTAATTTTTTTTATTATATTTATATTATATTGCCATAATATATATAATATAATATATTCTATTATATCAAAATTATAATACATAAACTAATATTATATGCATAATATGATATAATATAATATTTTATATTATATTAATTTCTATGTAATCTTTATTTTAGAGTATTATAATTAAATAGATATCTTTTAATATAAAATTACTTTTAATTAAATATTAAGATATACACTATCATTTATAGTAAAATATACACTATCATTGCCACTAAATATAGATCAATTAATCAAATCGAGTTTTTTTTTTCTTTCTTATCGTTGATTTTTTGTTTTTTTCTCCTTTCCTTTACTTGTTGCAAGAACAGTGCGTGGGTGGATCTGGTCGGGTGTTTGGTGGACACACCTTATATTTTAGGATTGATAAAAGCTCATCCAATTCTATTGGCCATATCAAGCTTAAAATTCAGGGGCCTTCAGATCAGCACTGTGGTCATTTCAAATTTTGGTTCAGTACGAATATGCGTTCTCTGACAGACGACCCAAACTTGTAGATAAGTTACAAAACAAATATATTATTTATTTATTATTAATATAATTCATGATGAAAAGAATATAATTTATTTAATTGTGAGATTAGAGGGCGCCAACCGACGACCAAAGTTGATAAAGCAATTGGGAGTTCGTATGAGAGTTAATTTGACCTTTATTATTTTAATCTAGAACTAATTAGAAATTAATTTAATTTAATTCAGATCAAGATTATGTGAACCAAATTTGGATTGAGAGACATGATTTGGATTTGAATATGAATTTGGTTTGAATAATTAAATTTTAAATTCAAATTCAAATCCAAACCAAACCAATCTAAAATTAATATATTATGTATTTTAAAACCTTTTCAAACATAAAAATTAATTTTGTTTCATTAACCTGCATAGTAAATAATTTATGGTGTTATGGAGAAGTTTATGCGATCATCAATCAAATTTTATATTAAATATAATTTTACTAATGTTTACATATTTTGTTCTATTATGTTATTGTATATTTGTAACATAACTAGATAAGTGATTTATATGTGTTTACGATGGTTTTGTGTTTGCATTATTTTTTATTACTTTAATCTAAATGATCTAGTAGGTTGATAAAATCCTTTACTAGATTTGGATTCAATTATTTGATTCCATTCAGAATTGAGTTGTATTTAAATTGCTTCTGATGGGCCAATGAGCCCCATGGGCAACAGTAATCTCACCAAAGTCGAACTAGTTGTTTCTGGAGTCGGCCCTCGGCCTCGGTCTCGGCCTCTGGACTCAGCCACGGCCACTAGAGTTGGTCCTCGGCCTTGGCCACTGGAGTCGGCCCTCGGCCTCGGTCTCGGCCTCTGGACTCAGCCTCGGCCACTAGAGTTGGTCCTCGGCCTTGGCCACTGGAGTCGGCCCTCGGCCTCAGCTAGTTGGCCTCGGTAAGATAGTCCCTCGGCCTTAGTCACTCGCCTCGACAAGATAGCCACTCGATCTCAGCCAGTCGGCCTTGACAAGACAGCCTCGGCAAGACAACCAGTCGGCCTCGGCAAGACAGCCTCGGCCACCCAGAAGGATGGCATGGGGGACATATCTGGTAAATATCGTAACGACCGCCCATACCCTGCAGCAGCCTGTAATAGCTGTTTAAGTCAAGCAACACCCACCAACTAGCTGCAGCCACCATGCCAAAGAAGGAAGCAAGCTTTGTCATTGCTGCCACCATCATAAATGCTCTGACAAGTGACCATACTCCAAGCTAGTCTCACAGACTCCGAGCTTCAATAAAAAAGGTAAGAGGGATCCTCGACCAGGTAACTCCAAGAACCACAAACCATAACACTCCCAAACGCTCACAAAGAGCATAGTTCTAAGCCTCTCTCTTCTTCTTCTCTCTTTCGAGTTTTCTCGAGCTCACGGCTGTTGCCCAGAGCACTGACTTGAGCATCGAAGGGTCTCCGCCGGAGTCTCCGGTCCTCGGAACTTGTTTATAGGCTTCCAAGTGCGAGAAGCTCGTCGGAGGATCCTGAGCTCGCTGGGGTGACCGTACACTCACGGACGCTCAAGGGGGATGATTTGGCTACAATAGATTGGTGCACCAGGTAGGGGGGCAGAGCATAGATCGTCAGCGATGCTAGCTTGCAGATTCTCATCCTTCATATATCAAAATGGTGGACCAAAATGATGGTGATGATAAGAGCCTAAAAAGCTTTCGTCAGTCATGCTGGGGGGCACCCTCAACAAACTGAGCAACAGGGAGCCATTCTCTCTACTCCACCATCACCACTATCTCAGGCCACTCAAGCAAAATAGCATGCCACCCTCGCCCTGCAAATCCAAGTATTAGTAGCAGCTGTCCAAAAGCTCCAGGAGCAATATTTTACGACTACACAGCAGCAAGCAAGAGCTTTCGCTCCCTCTTTAGTTACTGCTCAGGCCAGCCAACATTCTATTAGCGAAAGATCTCCTAGCCAAGAGATTCACCACCATCAAGCTCAAGAGCAAGAGCATCCTCAAGAGCAACCTCAAGTAAGAGCAGCAAGAGCAAGAGTTCACTAGCAAGAGCGCCACCACTCGTCGTCCAAAGGGCCCTCTTCTTCAATTGGCTCTTTGTCTTTGGGAATCGAAAAGTTGGAAAGAGTCAAAAAAGAGGAAGTCTTTTCTTATCAGATTTTAAAGGTATTTACCCTTTCTCCAAGAACTATAGATCTTCAATGCTTGTAACCATTCACGGAAATGATCGAGGATCGAGATGGTCGTGCACAAAAGCCCGAGTTCTTCAAAGTCTTGATGCCTGGTTTCGAGGAGGAGCTGAGCATTCCACCAGCATTTGTTAAGCTGATAAGGCACGCTAGTAGAAGACATAAGCTCGCTTCAACCAGCTTGTACGGAGCAGTAGGACAGCAATGAAGGAAGAGCCTCACTAGAGTTACTTCTCCAATTAGGAGCCACTAGAAAAAGAGGTGACGCCATGATCATGATTGAGGGGGTGGCAGAGGCCATGCCCTCTCCCCTCTCCCTCTCTCCTTCCCTCTCCCTCTCTCTGCTATAGCCCAGAGGCAACCAAGTCTAAAACTTTCCAAAGGACAGGCTATAAAGATGAGCCATGACATCATTTACAGCAATTTCATGACCCAAAGCTCGAGGCCAAACTAGGATTGAGATGGTGGAGAAGGCTTCTTCTCCAAAGTGGACAACAGCTCCTCCAGCATCGAAGGAGGCTTCTCCCAATCGCCCAGCTGCCTCCAGGCATATGTAGCCTCGGCTTCCACCGCCTCCAACTCTCTTCTCCTAACCTCTGCTCCACAAGCGGCACGAGGCGGCAACCAACTTTTGGCCTTGTCTCCTAACAACTAGGATAGGACTTCGAAAGCTCCCGACTCAGTCCCAAACGGGCATCCCAGGCAGCCCTCGACTCCATGGCTCCCAACTCCATAGCTTTGGAAGTCTTGGCCGATGACCCCCATTGACCCCGAGGCAGCTCCTGAGTTCGACTCCACAGAGGCTCCCGATTCTGGGAGCACGATCCAAGCCTAACCCTATGAGCGGGTCCCCAAAACCTTCCATGAATGGCCCTGCTCCGCTCTATCAAGCCTAAAGGCCGAGGTCAAAACGTGAATGCAAGGAAACAAGGGTGCTACAAAAGCTAAGTACACTATGCTTAGATGAAGTACTTCTTTCATTGATACTTAAAAATGTTATGCAGGAAAGACTGACTCCAGCGTCGACACAAAGCCTAGAGCCAGTTCGGCACCTAAGACCAACTCTATATCGGCACCAAAGACCGAGTCCAACAAAGTCGGCACTAAGACCGACTCCAGCATCGGCACAAAGGTCAAGTCCAACAAAGTCGGCACTTGGACCGACTCCAGCATCGGCACAAAGACCGAGTCCAGCAGAGTCGGCACAAAGACCGAGTCCTGTATAGTCAGCACTAAGACTGACTCCAGCATTGGTACAAAGCCCGAAGCCAGTCCGGCACCTAAGATCGACTCCGTGTCGGTACCAAAGACAGAGTCCAGTAGAGTCGGCACTAAGACTGACTCCAGCGTTGGCAAAAGATCGAGTCCAGCAGAGTTGGCATTAAGACCGACTCCAGCATCAGCACAAAGCCTAGAGCCAATTCGGCTCCTAAGATCGACTCCGCATCGGCACCAAAGACTGAGTCCAACAGAGTCAGCACTAAGACCGACTCCAGTATCGGCACAAAGACCGAGTCCATCAAAGTCGGCACTAAGACCAACTCCAGCATCGGCACAAAGACCGAGTCCAACAGAGTTGGCACTAAGACCAACTCCAGTGTCGGCACAAAGACTGAGTCTAGCAGAGTCGGCACTAAGACCAACTCCAACGTTGGCACAAAGCCCAAAGCCAGTCCGGCACCTAAGATCGACTCCGGGTCGGCACCAAAGACCGAGTCTAGCAGAGTCGATAATAAGACCGACTCCAACGTTGGCACAAAGCCCGAAGCCAGTCCGACATCTAAGATCGACTCCGCGTTGGCACCAAAGACCGAGTCCAGCAGAGTCGACAATAAGACCGACTTCAGCATCGGCACAAAGCCCGAAGCCAGTCCAACACTTAAGACCGACTCCGCATCGGCACCAAAGACTGAGTCCAGTAGAGTCGACACTAAGATGGACTCTAGCGTCGGCACAAAGCCAGAGCCAGTCCGGCACCTAAGACCAATTCCGCATCAGCACCAAAGACTGAGTCCAGCAGAGTTGACACTAAGACCGACTCCAGCATCAGCACAAAGACCGAAGCCAGTCCGGCACCAAAGACCGACTTCAGCATCAGCACCAAGACCGACCCTAGTGTCGGGATCAACTTTGCCTCAGCGGTTTCGTCATAGCCTTAACGGTTTCATCTCAGCCCCAGCAGCCTTATATTTGCCTTAACAGTATCATTGCAGCCTCAGTGGCTCTATCAGCCTCAGCAGCTCTAGTTCTTTGCCTTCACGGCCTCATTACAGCCTCAACGGTTTCAACCCTACCCTAGCAGCCTTATATATGCCTTAGCAGTATTATTGCAGCCTCAGCGACTCTATCAGCCTCAGCGGCTCTATCTCTTTGCCTCCACGGCCTTATTACAACCTCAACAGTTTTAACTTTGCCCCAGTGGCCTTATATCCACCTTAGCTGTATTATTACAGCCTCAGCGGCTCTATCTCTTTTCCTCCATGGCCTCATTATAGCCTTAACGATTCAACCCTGTCCTAGTGGCCTTATATCTGCCTTAGCGGTATTATTACAGCCTCAGCGGCTCTATCAGCCTCAGCGGCTCTATCTCTTTGCCTTCATGGCCTTATTATAGCCTTAACGATTTTAACCCTGCCCCAGCGGCCTTATATCTGCCTTAGCGGTATTATTGTAGCCTCAGCTGCTTTATATTTCTTTGCCTCCATGACCTTATTACAACCTCAATGGTTTCATGTTAGCCTCAGCGGCATTATTGCAGCCTCAGCGGCTCTATCAGCCTTAACGGCTTCATCTCAACCTCAGCGGCTTCAACTCTGCCCCAGCGACCAACGGCCAACCGGGTAAGGCCTTTGTTTAAATTATACACTTGCAACATATTTCTAGTCGCTTTCGGTCATCCAAGAAAAACTACCCTAGTCAACTCACTGTTGGGAGAAGCCAACTCTCCAGCTCACAGTTGATGGGGACCCATCTCCAAACTTCATGTCAAAAGTAGAAGACCCAAAGTCAACTCACAATTGGGAGAGACCAACTCCCCAACTCACAGTTGATGGGCATCTACTTCCAAACTCTACATCGAGAGAGGATTGCTAGCTGCCCCCAGCTAGTCTAAGGTAATTAGTTTATCCCCAACATTGCCTAAAGCTTTTTGAGCAGGCAGGTGTACAGTTCTAGAGAACACGCAAATGTCCACACAAGGCAGATGAAAAGTCAAAGCCAAAATTAACAAGAAAAGACAAGTGCAAAGATGAAGAGCTCTACACTCTTTTTACTTGACGGATGTAAGGCACGCGGTCGCACAAGTTCAGAAGTGTGAGAGGCATCTGATGGGGCCAATAAGCCCCATGGGCAACGGTAATCTCACCAGGATCGGACCAATCATTTCTAGAGTCGGCCCTTAGCATTGACCTCGGCCTTTGGACTTGGCCTCTGCCACTGGAGTCGGCCCTCGGCCTTGGCCTCTGGACTCGGCCCTCGGCCTCAACCTCTGGAGTCGGCCACTCGGCCTCAACCAGTCGGCCTCGATAAGACAACCCCTCGGCCTCGACAAGATAGCCACTCAGCCTCAACCAGTCGACCTCGGCAAAATAGCCAGTCGGCCTCGACAAGACAGCCACTCAGCCTCAGCCAGTCAACCTCGGCAAGATAGTCAGTCAGCCTCGGCAAGACAGCCTCGGTCACCCATAAGGATGGCGTGGGGAACACATCTGGTAAATGTCGTAACGACCATCCACGCCCTGCAGTAGCCTGCAACAGCTATCCAAGTCAAGCATCATCCATCAACCAGCTGCAGCCACCTACTCTGACGGGATACGGCCTGCAGCTTGACATGCCAAAGAAGGAAGCAAGCCTTGCCATTGCTGCCACCATCATAAATGCTCTAATAAGTGACCATGCTCCAAGCTAGTCTCACAGACTCTAAGCTTTAATAAAAAGGGTAAGAGGAACCCCCGATCAGGTAACTCCAAGAACCACAAACCACAACAACACTCCCAAACGCTCACAGAGAGCATGACTCTAAGCCTCTCTCCTCTTCTTCTCTCTTTTAAGTTTTCTCAAGCTCACGGCTGTTGCCCAGAGCACTAACTTGAGCGTCGGAGGATCCTCATCGGAGTCTCCGATCCCTGGAACTTGTTTGCAGGCTTCCAAGCGCGAGAAGCTCGCTGAAAGATCCTAGGCTCACTGGAGAATGATCGGACACTCGCGAACGCTCAAGGGGGATGATTTGGCTACAACAGCTTCTATCCTAATCTAGCATGACTCGCATCCTACTATAAAATTGGGATCTAATAGTGAAATTATTTCTAAGCATTTTATAGTAAATATCTAGGACTTAAGATTCTTATGAATTCCCTTAGGGTGCATTTTGATGGAAGATTTTCATGAAGAATTTTATTTGAATTTAAAATTTTAAAATTTTAAAATCAAAATTTCTTAATTAATTGCTCCTAAGAAGAAATTTTTTATAATTTTATAAAATTTTATAAATCTCTCAAAGTGATCATTTATAAATTCCATATCTAGAGTTATCATTTATAAATTTCTTCTAAAAATTCATTTAGAAATAGTAAAAAATATTTAATTTTTCTTATATGATAAAATATTTATATAAATATTTCAAAAATTTTATTTACAAAAATATTTATTATATTTTTTATATTATTAAATATCTATTACATAAATATTATTAATTAATTAATTAATTAATATTACATAAGTAAAATAACATTATTAAAAATAATAATATTGTTAATAATATTTTATTTAAATATATTATTAATAATATTATTATTTTTAATAATGTTATTTTACTTATGTAAGTAAATTAATATTTCTTTATAATTTATTTAATTAAACATATCTTATATTTATAAATATTTATAAATAATTTTGTTTTGATTAATAAATATCTATAATAAAAAAATAAATTAATTAAAAACATTTCTAATGTTATTTTTAAATATTTTATTTTTAATATTAAATAAATATTTTAAATAAAAATAATAAAAATAAATATTTAATAAATATGGTATTAAATGTGTATATATATATATTAATATTTAATAATAATAAAATAATATTAATAAGAAACATCTTAATATTAGCAATATAATATTAGTATTAAAATAATAAATATTGATGAGTATTATTGAAATAAATACTAAATATTTATGTAAAATTATATGAATTTATAATTGATTATAATATATTTATAATTAAATATTAGTCTTGTGAGCGATCAATTGATTATAACTGGCTGAATCATGGCTTATCATGCCATCAACACATGGTCTTGTTGAGTTATTTGTGTAACCAATCAGTGTTGCTGTGATGATAATATTCTCTCATGTACTCCACCAACAAGCAGGCTTATGAAAAGCATGCAGCAAAACTAACACACACACACACACACACACACACACAAATTCTTATAAAAAGTAAGTATGGCAACGAAGAATGGGTACAAAAAAAAATATCTTCATATTTATATCCGTTAAAAAAATTTATACTGGTATTTATCTCATACCAGCTATGAATACCCATGCTAATTGCTGTGAGAATTCCATAAAATCCATACTTATAGTCGTTCCGTATCTGCCATCTATTGTGGATTCCAATTCATTCGTTTTCATTTTTTTTTTTTCAAGTTTCAATTCTAATCCCAAACCTAAAGCAATTGTAGTCTGTTTTTTTTTTCCCCTTCAATTGTAGGCTAGATAAATAGAACAGACCTAGTAAAATTATGGTATATAGCTGCTCGTAAACTCTTCTATTAAAAGTTTAAAACTATGTTAATTAATAAGGGTGTAATTAACTAAATTTACTAATATGTAAAATAGATATCGAGCCAGACAGGATGGATCAGGATATCTTTACATCTATGCTCACCCCATATCCATTATGGGTATTTTTACATATGAAGGATTTGTAGTAACATATCTAATTAATGGTCCTAATTTATTAAATCAACGTATCCCCCATTAAAGTGATAACAGCCCCCTCTCTTAATTCCTAAGCGCTCGCTTCCTCCCTTAATTCCTGAGCGCCCGCTTCCTCCCTTAATTAATTCCTAAGCGCTCGCTTGATGGGGCAAGCGTTGAAGGAAAAGGGTATAAAATAGGAACCCATCCTAAGGTTTCATTACGAAGGGTTCTCTAAGGGTTCAGAACACTATTCTCTCAAGAGAGATCCTAAGGTTTCTGAATACGGTTCTCTAGGTTCTATAGAGAGAAACCTAAAAGTGGAGGCATTGGAAATGAGTCCCTGATCAAGAGCAATCATGAAGGCATACACCATCTGGATGCGAGAGCTCATTGATTAGAAGACCGATCCATCGAGAGGAAGAGGAAAGATCAAGAAGATCAATCGATATCGTTAAGGAAGGAAGATCTCCCGTGCAGTCCATAGGAAGATCAGATTCCTTACCACCATTAAATAATAATGGCTGGAGGTAATTATATTTAAGTAAATTAAGTCTAACATTTGGTATCAGAGCAAGGTTAAAACCTCTGCCTTATTTGCGATGATTTCTATTAAGTTTCTCTTTTCAAGCCGTTAATGCCGCGTGTTTTCCGTTTTTAGTTTTTCGGATCAAAGGTTGGTTTCGATCAGTTCTGATCACGGAATTGACAGANTCAGAATTTAACAAATCTATTTCTTGATTAAGATTATCTCTTTCTTTCCTAAGTTCTTCTTTTTCATTAGTTAAGTTCTTAACTTCTAAAGCTAATTCATTTTTACTTTTAGCTAAACTAATATTATCATTTTTCAAAAACTTATACTTCTTTTTCAAAGATTTAAAATCAATCATAAGTTCATTGAAAGCCTCAAACATTTCATCAAATGTAAATTCATCATTTGAGTTTTCAGAACTTACCTCATTGTCGTTGTCGTCGTCGTTGGCCATGAAGCAATATTGGCAACTTCCTTTTGTTCTTCTTCTTCCGACGAGGAAGATTCATCAGACCATGTTGCCATGTATGCTTTCTTCTTTTTCTTGTAGGCCTTTTTCAGCAAAGGACAATCATATCTAAAGTGCCCTGGCTTTTTACACTCATAACATACTAAGGGCTCTTTCTCTTTTTCTTTCTCCTTGTCCTTTTCTTATCCTTTTCTCCTTCAATTCTTGCTCCAAATTTCTTTTTATGGAAGGGCCTTTTTCTCATAAATTTCTGAATTTCTTGGCCAAGAGAGCAGTTTCATCATCATCTTCATCATTACTTTCACTGCTGCTCTCTTCCATTTCTGCAGTTTTGAGGGCAATGTTTTCTTTCTTTTTGTTTCCTCCTCAATATGCTGCTTCATTGTCAAGCTCGTGGGTCATTAGAGATCCTAGAAGCTCCTCTAAAGGTAGTGCATTGAGGTCCTTTGCTTCTTGGATGCAGTGACTTTTGCTTCCCACGATCTTGGTAGTGACCTAAGAATTTTGCGCACAAGATCAGCATTAGTATAAATTCTACCAAGACTTTTCAAACCATTCACAATATCAGTGAATCTAGTGAACATGCATGTGATGGTTTCAGTTTGTTCCATTGTAAACAATTCATATTTATGAACCAAAATATTTATTTTTGATTCCTTACTTGGTTTGTTCCTTCATGTGTTATTTCCAACCTATCCCAAATTTCTTTGCGGAATTACAAGTTGAGATTCGGTTGAATTCATTTGAGTCTAAGGAACAATATAAAATATTAATGGCTTTAGCATTTAATTGAGCCATTCTCCTATCATTATCATTCCAATCCCTTTCGGGCTTTAGGAACAATAGTGCCATCAATAAGGTGTGTGGGTGTACTAGGTCCATTAATTATAACACCCCAAAGCTCATAATCAGAAGCTTGAATGAATATCCTCATTCTAGCTTTCCAATAGAATAGTTTGAGCCATTAAAAAGTGGAGGTCTATTCGTAGAATGACCTTCAGCAAAACTTGAACCACTTTGTGTTGCCATAAGGATCTTTAGCCCTTGATCGTGAGATCAAATTCTAAATGAGCACTTGCTCTGATACCAATTGTTGGCCCAGATGGCAACCCAAGAGGGGGGGGGTGAATTGGGTTCTTAAAAATTTAAGTCTTTTTAACTTTAGTTGATTAGTTAGCAAGATGTGCAAGTGAAGGCTAACTAAATCAATACACAAGCAAATAATAAAGAGAGATAGAGAGAGAAAATATAGCACGGCAAACACAAGATAATTTTATAGTGGTTCGGTGCAACCAACACCTACGTCCACTCCCAAGATTCACTTGGGTCCACACTATAATCTCTCTAGATTACAGCCGAGTTGTTTTCCAAGCTCACAACTCAAACTTGTTGTTTTCCCGGGTCACAACGAACCCAGCTGGTTTTACACGGGCTTACCAGCACAAAACCCTACACGTTGTTTTTCACGGGCTCACAACTAACCCAACACAAGCACTCCGGCTTGCAACGAGGTATAATAACCTCCACTGATTCAATCCACTGATTGAATCAGCAAACAACCAAAATAACAGAGTTTAATTAGAAATGCTCCCCTTGAGCAGATATACAAATAAAGTAAAAAGGGTTAGAAAAGCCTGATAAGATTGCAGATGGTTGTGGCTTTGGCTTTCTTCCTTCTCCTCTTTAACTCCTCTTGAAGTATTGAATCAGGCCTCAGCAAGATTCTTGACCGTTTGAAAACTTTGGAGTTGAGATGAAGCTTTTTCTCCTTTTGTTGAATGTTGAAAATCCTTCGATTTGATCTTTGAAAAGCTTTGGATTTTCTTTGGCTCTTGTGGATTGATGATCTGGAGTAGACGAAACTTCCTCTTTGATTTCACTCCTTTTGAATCACTCTATTTTGAACTAAAGATTTTTCTATAAAGCTCTGTTTTTCCCTTTTTGAAAGATATTCTTTTCTCTCTTTTTGATTTTCTCTTGTTTTTTGATTTGAAAAGGCTCCTCTATTTATAGATTCTGCAAAATATATCCGTTAGAAACAAGAAAAATAGCCGTTATTTGAAAATCTTACCGTTGGAGCTGATGTGTCATCGTAAAAATCGCCCAGATTTCGTGGAGTCGGCTCGAGCTTTGTGGGAGTCGGCTCGACAGTCGATTCCAGAAACGCCTAACTTTCAGGGGTCGACTCGCGATATGCGGGGAGTCGACTCGAGAAGTGCTCAAAAATGAGCCTTTCTGCCGTCTGAGTCGAGTCGGCTCGCACAGTCATGAGTCGGCTCGCGAAGGTTCAGGGGTCGACTCTTGAAAACTCAAGTGTCGACTCAGGACAACATTGAAAACAGACATTTGGGGAGTCGACTCGGAAACCCTTGAGTCGGCTCGGGAGCGATACAAAAATCAGAAAAATATTCTGATTAGACTTTAAAACTCGTCCCAAATAAATTTAAATATAAATGTGACTTGAATACATTAATATGACATTAAGCATGGATTCAAGACATGTTTCAAGAAATCATTGATTGAATTATAATGTGTAAAATTCCTTTTGAAATCTTAATATAGAGTTTGAAACTTCTTTTTCAATTGATTCAAAACTCATTGATTTAAACATTTAGAGTCATTTTTCAATTTGAATAAGCTCAAGGTTTTGATAAATAAACTCATTGTTTCTTTAAAATACTCATGGCTTTTGGAAATCATCAAAATCAATAAAGTTGGGGCAATTATGTTTCAATAATTTCTCAACACACTATATGAAGGGGGAAAACTTCAATGGCTCTCTCCGAGTCTTCCCTCCGGTAGGGAGGGCTCACCAACCATGGCCGACGCTCCCGTTTCCCCCTCTTAGAGGTAGAAGAGTGGCGGCCAATACTATCTTTCCTTGACTCCTTCGGGCGAGACCCGAAAGGATGGATTCTCTTTTCAAACCTATGCTTGTCCCCGGAGCTGGAGCCCCTGTGGCGCTTGCCCAATTCCTTCCTCATTTGGCCCACGAATGTCGACCTCTCGGCTGAAAACACAATAAACATTTAGTCGAGTGGTGATGGAGTTACCCCAAACACACCAGCCGTTATAACAAAAGGAGAAAAATAAACTCACCTTGAGGGTCAATAGTGTTGGGGAGCGCGGAATACCCCCAAGATCATGGCTATAGCGTATACGAGTATACAAAAAATTTACCGTTCTAATCTATGAGTATAAGATCATACCTTCAGATTTGAACCTTGGAATACTTTGATTCGATTGCTCGAGCTCAACCTTTTAGCCTTCCGCCATATTCCTGAAATACCTTCCTTCTCTCACAAGATGGTGGGATCTCTCGGCCGACCTAGGGTTTCTTGTTTTTCTTTTTCCTCAAAAATGTAACCCTAGCAACCAACTGAGAGGGTATTATAGGGCTACAACAGGGACCAATAGGCAAATATGAAAAGGACTTCCCACATAATTAAATCTCCCAATCCTACCCGGGTTAGGATTCAATTACGTAAATTACAATTCATTCCACTAAAGAATTATAATTGTACTCCTAATCATATTCGAATTTATATTTTTGAGCCTTAATATTAAATACTTATTATCTCCCCATGTTAAGATTACAGATATCCACCAATTAAATTAATTACTAACAATATAATTTAATTGGTTATTATTATCCTTGAGACTTATTCACTTAACTTATTTGATGTATCGGATTCAAAATCTACTTGCAAGATTTGATACAATCAAAACTTATAAGCTTTCTCAAGGGGATATCATCAATCCAAATTAACAGGACGTGGATTCCTTCAACTATTAATATTCACCATATATATAATGTTATTGCCCAACCACTGAGTTTATTGACTCATCTAGAATCTCACTCTATGTGTAATCAAAGCAATAATAACTACATACACGTGTCTAGAAATAGAATTCGGATTAAGAGCATAAGTAATCATAATATTCATGAGTTTTAAATTATTTTATAAAGTCAGTATAAAATAATTAACTCAACTGGGTCCTGTTCATACACACAAAGTGTACTAGCACAAATAGTTAAAATAAACCATTCCCCGTAGTCAAGACAGACCTACTAAAAATTTGTGCTACAGTTCTACTGATGGTGTGTCCAATTCCATCTAAAACTGTGAACAATAAACTTGTATTCCAAAAGAACCGATGATCTAGTCTTCTGTGTGTAAGCCGTACTCTACACACTAGATCAAATACTCTTTGTAAATACTAGACACATGCACATATATAGTAAATGGCACACATTGCTCAAAATGAATTCTCATTAAAATATAAAAACATAACATAAAGCATATCTTTTAGTCTACATCTCTATCAAATAGAACTAAGCCCGACGGCAAAAAGAGCATCCTCTGATAACAAGGCACTAGCCGATAGCACCTGACCACCGCGAAGGGTTACCAGATCTCTCTTCTTCTGTTCGGTTAGCTCTGGATGCGCTTCCGGATCTTTCACATAGCTTGCCCATACCCTCGGGAAATCCGAACCAATGTTTTCGTCGATAATGAAAAATCGAGACTTCCATTCCTTTATCGACGAGGGATTATCTGAAATCATTTTAAATGACTTCCGAGGACCAATATACGGCCACTCGGAGCTCCTCCCAGAAACCAGGTTGTAGCAGACTCGGAACATAGGAAGGGTCGCAGTTACCCCAACATGACTGCACATCGAGATGAACCCGATAAGATTGCGCCAGCTATTCGGAGCCACCATTGTTGGGCATATGTTGTAGAACCTCATTACCTCCTGCACTAGCGGGTGAAGAGGGAACCGAAGACCTGCCCTTAGACTCTCCTTGTAAAAGAAAACCCCATGGCTTAGCTCCATCGGAACCCTATGTTCGGGCTTTGGAGACCATAGGGAGACATCTCGAGGAACCCTGTAGTAGCGGCGGATCCAGTCCAAATCCTTGAGGGTTATCTCTGAGGTGACATCGCTCGGGCCCTTCATGTTAACAGATTGAGAGACAAACCATGAACAAGCTAGCAAGGGTTTGGAAAGGAATAAAAAATTTCTATGGCAGGGATGAAGAGGCGTTGCAAAAGGAGCACCGCCCTAGCTTTTTTAAATAAATGCTTCAGAAGGAAAGCCCAAGACGCCAAAACTTCCGATATGGGTACCAGAAATAAAGGAGTCCCGCCACGTGGAACCACCACTATCACGGCCTGCTGGAAACGAGGCGTTTCCTCCTCGAGCTACAGCGAAAAATGATGACAAAATAGCGGCTTGTCATTTACGAGATTATCATTGTCTGCCCCTTCGGATCCCCCTGAATAAGGTTATTACAGAACTCTACTCCCTACATCCAAATTCACACTTCGGACTAGGGAGTGGGGGGCATATGATGAGGGGTAAAATTATTATGCATTAATGTCCGCACGCGTCGACAACTGGGTCAAGTCCAAACCCAACATCCTACCGGCCAGCTGTCACAACCACCAAACGGCGAAGCCGAAACACCTTTAGCAAAGTCGAGTTGCCCCGACAACCCAAGCCATTCTCATACTTCGGCAACCCGAGCCGTCCATACTTTGGCAACCCAAGCCGTCCATACCTCGGCGACCCGAGCCATCCTTATACCTCGGCAGTCCGAGCTACCTTCGTACCTCGGCAGCCCGAGTCATCTTGTACCTTAGAAAACCAAGTTGTTCCTCGCCTCAGCCAGACCGAGGCACTTGAATACCTCTGCGGAATTCAATGCAGGAGAGCTTGAATCCATGATAACTGAATAAGATCCCAAATGGAAAATGATCTCTAGAAGTGGCCTAAGGGCCATAGGGGCGGTCTAGAACCTACATGATCGCTGAATCTCAAGGCATCAACCGGCTCTCCCGGTCGTCGATCTTCTAACTGACAAGATACAGATCCTACTGGCCCTGTAACAAACTTGATTCGAATCCGTTTCAAATCACAACAGCTTTTGGATCGCAACCACGTGCCCAGAGAATTAGGTGATCGCCTATAAATATCACAGCCCTCAAACCTCTCAGGTACGCATCCACACTCACTCATTTTTACTCACTATCATACTGAGAGCAACTCCATTGAAGCTCCATCTAAGCCGGAGCTCTCAAGAGAGCACCCATCTAGAGGAACTCTTCTGTGAGAGTCTTCTTCTCACATCTGCTTGCTGTGAATCTCCATTGACTTGGGCGTCGGAGGGTCCCCCGTGGAGGATAATCCCAAGGAAATCCTCTACGCGCGTGGACTGTCTTGCAGGTTCCACCTCGGGCGTCGAGATTAGCGTTTGAACCCGGAGCCGGAGCTCACCCGAGTCGAAGAGTGGATTTCTGCAGCAACACTCACCATCTAAGTTACTGAGTTCTTTTGGGAATTTCCTAATGAGGAACTAATGGTAGTCAGGTTCGAAGCAGCTTGGATGGCATTTTCTGTTGAAATAATGATTGATGATTCTCTTTTAGACTCCTTGCTACTCTTGCTTTGCCTCCAACTTTTGAATTCATAATTCTATGGAGACTTGTACTAGCTTGGCTCCCTATGATACCTTGCCTTTACTTTGAGCAAAGATTGGAAGATAAAGACAACATCTTAATATTGGATTGTGCTTGATCCTTTTTCTTTGTTTTTTTCCGCCATTGTTCTCACGATCTGCACGAGAGTCTTCTCAATGTATGATGGACTAATATCTTTCTCCAATTGTATATTCACATTATTCAAAGAATTAGTTTCTATCTTTTGCGACCTTGTCATTGGTACAGGAGTCCTGTCAACATATACTATGCTAATATCTTTCTCCAATTACACATTCATATTCGTTGGCGAAGCATCCATAGTTTATGATCTTACCATTGGTATAGGAGTCTTCTCAATATATGGTGAGCTAATTTCTTTCTCCAACTATACATTTATATTGATTAGAGAAGTTTCCACAGTTTCTTGAGGATATCGTTTGCGCTTTTGATCCAGCCTGCGCAATACCTCCTACAAAATTGTTGAACCAAACATATAGTCCAATGAATTCTAAAGAGTAACTACAATGCAAGAATCAAATGTCTACAACACTTAGGTAGTGTTTGATATGGGGGATAAGGAAGGATATCCCCTGTATATCCCTCCTTATTCCCAAATACTATAGCTAGAAGGGATAGATCTGAAAAAATTTAACTAGAAGGGATAACTCATAGTTAACCATAGTTAACCATGGGTTATCCCTTGAACTTATTCCCTAGGGAACCCAGGAACAACTAATGTTATCCCTTGATGACAAACTTGTAATTTAAAAAAAATGCTTATTCCCTCAGCTATCCTCTGGATAAATGCTATCCCGTACATTTATCCAGGGATAGCTTTTGGGCTATCAAACACTACCTTAGGTAGTGTTTGAAATAGGAGATAAGAGGGGATATCCCTTGGATATCCCTTCTTATTCCCAAAAGCCATAAGTATAAGGGATATTAGAGAATAAAGTTAACCAAAGGGATAATCCATGGTTAACCATGGGATATCCCCTCAATTTATTCCCTAGAGAATGTAGGAATAGCTGGTTATCCCTCCAAATAAGAGTAAAAAAAGGTTATCCTATGGATTTACCTTTTTGCATTTGATATGATCAATGGGATAGCCAAGGGATATCCCTAGGGATAGCCAGGGGATAAACTCTATCCCGTACACTTATCCATGGATAATATTTTTTCTATCAAACACTACCTTAGGCAGTGTTTGATATTGGGGATAAGGAAGGATATCCCCTAGATATTTCTTCTTATTCCCAAATGCTATAACTAGAAGGGATAGATCTGAAAAAATTTAACTATAGGGGATAACCCATGGTTAACCATGGGTTATCCTCTGAACTTATTCCCTAGGGAACCTAGGAACAACTAAAGTTATCCCTTGATGGCAGACTTGTAATTTTAAAAAAATGCTTATTCCCTCAGCTATCCTCTGGATAAATGCTATCACGTACATTTATCCAGGAATAGCTTTTGGGCTATCAAACACTGCCTTAGGATGTTAAGAATGATGCTTTATAATCTTTATCATATTTCTCGTTGCGGATATTTCTCCATTGATTTTTCTCTCTATGCGGTGCTGTCCTTTTATCAAACTGTCTCTCCATACGGTGTTGATACCATTTCAAAATAAACATACGCCATGAAATATGGTGAATAAATTGCTGTTCATTTTCTACATGCCAATGCATTTGTTGAATCAATACAATCTAAGCAAACAAATGACATCTACCAGAATACATCTTACTAAGAATTAATCACCTCAAGAACTAGAGGCTGTCCTTAATATCATCCATCAGAAATAAAGCCTATTATAATTCAATATAGCTAATAAATTGAACATTTCAACACCTTCAACATTTCAATTACCTTTGGAGGGAAAAATTATTAAGCAATTGCAAGTCTTCTGCATTACCTTAAGATCTTCCTCATTTCCCTTACCACATTCCAAACTCATCCAGCCACAAAGTGGTTCTTCTTTTCAAATAAACCCAATTTGATAATGACCTTTCAATATATTTAAGATTAATGATGGAATTCACAAAGTTTCTACTATATGCTTAGAACTACATATTAGTGGGCTTTATCTCCCTGGTGCTGTGTCCATGCTTCATCTCGTACTCGTCCCTATGTTTGCAATGCTCTTCCATTCAGAAGGCCATCAATAGACACGTACGAGAGACAGAGACAATTCCAGAAACCTGAAACCAAACATGCTCGTAATACCAAAGCTAGAAAAAAAGGAGCATATTTTGACACCATAATAAATACAAATAGCCAAAATATAAATAAATAAATAAATTTAGATCAAAATCTAAAGAAATTAAAGCTATGCTTGCAAGTGTTTATCTTTTCAAGCTTACACCTTCCTATGAATTAAAAAAGAAAATCCATTGTAAACTCTTCCAAATTATATGTATCAATCTGGTTCAAATCCTTAAATATGTTCAGGTAGAAATTAGGGACATCAGCTCTATTATTGGGAGTACGTAAAACTCTTATTGCTAATAGTATGAATCTTTTTTGAAGTGTTCATCGCAAGTATTACCATTGCCAATACAAGTAACCAAGTGGTTCATACTTATATTTTGAGTCCTCTCTACAGCATAGTTGTTCAACAGATCTAGCTTCTATATTTAACATAATATGTTGTCTCTTTTATAATTCAAGCCTATTAGACAATGTACATCCCATTATGTAACAGGAGTATTGTAATATTTCAAAAATAGTCTCACAACAAATGAAAAAGAAATATATTATGTATTTACACTCAAGTCCTGTTACCAATTAACTTCCGCTCAAGTTTTTGGATCATATAATTTTGACACATTAACAAGTTAATTGGACCGGCTAATGGGCTTGAGGTATTACAGATGTCTACATCGCATCCTATCAAAACAGAAATCTAGTTGGAGAATAAATAAATGAAATGCATCGAATCAAAACAGAACATGAAATTTTTTCTCAACCAATGGACTATAAACATTAATTCATGAAATATTTTTGCATTTATGCTACAGTCTACTGTTTGAAGGTACTAGATTCTAGTAATAGATTGATTACTTTGTTCTGTACCATCTAAAGAATCTCAGTCTAAAATTAAATAAGCTCATTTTATACAAAAGATATACTTCTGTCTAACAATCCTACAAAGAAAATATGTGAAAAATATGCTACAATAATGACTTCTAAGGTATTAGCTTGATGTGTTTGATTATTTTTTTATTGTTTAGTTCTTTGTTTCAAACTAAACAACCTCAATATACAAGATAAGCCCATTTACAAATATAATATATTTTTCTTATGTGTAATGATCCTACAATAAATATGTAACCATAGTTTTTGGAATGAATGTTTAATGATGGAGCACCTGAAGATAATCGCTGCTGATAGGAGAAACAAACTCTGAGTAATTGGACAATATTACTAAACCAAGATGATTAAATCGGATGTCACCGAACACAATCTACAAATTTGCCTACTGGTGTCCTGCATCAGTGAGAGCCAAACATCATGTGACCATGTCAACACAGTAACAAACAATTAAAGTAGTTCATTTCCAGTAGATTGATATTAGCATCATGCAACAGTAAGGAGGACTCTCAGCATGGGACGAGCAACATTTGAAGCTCAGCAGAAACAATCTGATCAACACCAACGAATCGACAACATCTTAGGCCTCTCGGCAGTGAACATGATCACAGGCCTCAACAATAGGCAACATCAAAGCTTCAGCAGCAACAAACGTTCAGCAACATCAATGGTTATTTTAACTTTTTTGAATTAAAAGGAAGGAGGGGAGAACAAGTTATACTTTATACTTTTAACTTTTTTGAGTTAGGAATTGGTTCCATCATTTTCTTTTATTTAAGTCATATTTTTTGTTAAGAAATTATTAAGGTATTGTGCAAGTAAAAGACAATCAATGTACTAAATAAATTTTGTTTAAATATCAAGCTACTTTTTTCTTAATTATAACTAATGTGAGTCTAATTTCATGGTATCATTTCTATTATATATTGTAATACTTGAGCTTTTTTTTTTTTTTTGGAGAACTAACTTTAAAAAAATAAGAAGGCTTTTTTTTTTTTTTTCTTCATACTCCATCTTCATTTGGACTTCATTATACTCAACAACACCAATAATTCATTTTCCCACCACTACACTACAAGTCTAGAATGTAATTTCTTTATGGGATCTTTCAGCAGAATCACAAGGGCTAGGAAGCATCCCTAGATGATTGATATGAGCCTCTGCAGGAAATTTGGTTTCAAACAATGAATGGATCTTGTCAGACTATAGCTTTTGATTAATTAGTCCATGGCTTCCAATAGATTTGATAGTCTATTTGTAATAGTCTCTAGAATTAGAAAATATTATGTTACCAGGCCTCACTTTCAAGGAAAAAAGTAAACAAGTAGAATATAATTGAGTTGTTTTAATTGCTCAATTAAATATGTTACTTGATCAGTGGCATTGACCTGACATATAGTAACATTTTATTATATATAAGAGGCTAGCATTCATATTCTCAACCATAAGTCAAATTTATCGGTTAACGTGCAACAGATTTAGGGATGCAAATATTAACATACAAGTCCATCACTGATAGCTTAATATGCTATAAAAATAACCTTCTATATATCATAATTTGTTATATATTATATAACATTACAAGAGTAATTTAAAAAGAGAGAAAAAATATTACGCTGTGCATCATACAGATTAGTATTAACATGTAGATATTAATGGTGAGAGAATTGTTATTAAAAAAAAAATATTGTACCTTGTGTATCATCCGGATTATATACTACTGATGTTTTAGATGTGAAGTATGTTTACAATCTTACCAGTTTGATCTTGCAACTACTTAACTTAGCTATGTGGATGTTCCAATTTGCACCTGTATGTTGCCAATACCAACAATTAAACTCTACAAAAAAAAAGATAGATTCCTTTTATATTCTATTCATCAAATATCTAAATAACTTGACATAAGATGTGTGTCACTTATCTTAATATTCTCTCCATCTAATCAAACTAGGTCCTGTGGTGGAGATACTACTCTCTAATAGATTATAATTTAATTAGTTCCACATAAATGGTGCGGTCTTGTGCATCATCTTTGTTTCTATAAATTGCTTGACTATAATCACGTCTCTAAGTAGTCTCTAATTTTAAAACTTAAAGCATAACCTTCATCATCTTCCGTAACCTGTATCCTTTTTGATATTGATCCATATATATATTCTGCCATAATACAGTAAATTTCATTTTGTTGGAACTAGAAACATATTTTCCTTTCTACCCAACAAATATCAGAAACATACCTTTTGAATGCTTTTATAATTTAAGCCACTTTGGCTTACTCAACCTCTTCGCAGCTGGCTCAAGATCAGAAACAGTAGGGGTTGTCTCCATTGTTAGAGGTTTTGATTCAAAAGAGATGGGATCCCTTTTCAAGAGCATGATTAATCCATTAAAATATAATATATCATCATGAACGCAAGACCGTCTTTGCCACTGCACTATCCAACTCTTTATTTGCTGCAGCAACACAAGACAAATTAATGATGAACATGTGATCACTACGCATAAGATTCATGGCACAAAAATATATCAAGGTTGCAAAAGAGCAGCATTGGCATCAGGATCCTGTTTTCACTCCATAATTACCATTGCCTACAACATGAATAGCTAGTTTTGAGATATGTTCTGCAAAGAATAGGACAAAGTTAATTGTAACCTTTTTATTTTAGTTAGAGGCACCAAAATTATTTCTTCTCTGCAGTCCAAGGAGGATCAGGAAGGATACCTTCCTGATTCTGATATTTTGACCCTTAGAACAAAGTTTGGCTCTTCATCATTCTCTTTTATTGCAGCAGGAGATGTTCTGGAGGCAGAGGTCTCGCATTCAGTGGATTCAGGAAGGGAACTCCAACACTAGATTTTTGTTACCAGGCCATTCTAAAACGTCGTGCTATGAACCATATTAGACGGCTTATTGACGAGGAGAGCAACCCTCAGGAGGATCTCCAGATGATCAGGGATCAGATGTTTCATTTCTTTTAGTCTAGATGGTCTGAGCATTCTAGTGAAGGATACCCTGTTTTTCCGGTCTCTCCTTCCTCCAGGGTCTCCGATGTGGATAATGCTCTTCTCATACGTCTGATTACTGATGATGATATTCGGTGGGCTTTATGGGATCTTGGTATTGATAAAGCTATTCCAGCTGATTGGAATCGGACTCTTATCACCCTGGTGCCTAAACGCCCTGATGCTTCCTCTCCTCAGTATTTTCGGCCTATCAGTCTCTGCACTACTTATATAAAGTATGTGCACGTATCTTGGTATCCCGTATGTGTTCTGTGATACTTCGTCTCATCTCTCCAGAGCAGGGGGCTTTCCTCAGGGGGTGCAGTATCACTGATAATGCTCTGCTTGCTCAGGAATTCATGCACAACCTTCAGCGAGCTCCTAACCATCAAAGTCTTATGGCTGTTAAGCTTGATATAGAGAGAGCTTATGATAGATTGAGCTGGGTTTTTCTGCGCCATACTCTTTTTGAGTTTGGGTTTACGGAGCTTTTTGTTGACTGGGTTATGGCCTGTGTTCACCGGCCCTCCTTCTCTCTCCTTATTAATGGTGGTCAGACTGATTATTTTCACTCGAAGGTTGGGTTGAGATAGGGTTGCCCCCTTTCGCCTTTCCTATTTATTCTCTCGGCTGATTCGTTGTCTCGGCGCTATCACAGGCTCAGGATAGCTATTCTTTGGTCCCTTATACTGCTGGTCCCCAAGGGCCCTCCCTTTCCCTCCTTATGTTTGCTGATGATTGCATTCTTCTGGGAAGGGCCACTGTTCGCAATGCTCTCACTTTTGTGACTATTCTGCAGTCTTATTGTAGTGCTTCAGGGCAGAAAGTCAATATCTCTAAATCTTTGATCTGCTTCAGCCCAAGGATGAATTCTACAGTTAGAGGGACCATCTCACAGATTATTGGTATTCCAAATTAGGCTGATCAGCTATCCTATCTTGGAATACCTATTATGGGGAGGCGGCATCGTATCTCTGATTTCAGTAACTTAGTTAGCCAGGTCCGTGACATATTGGATGGGTGGCAGGTCACTGGGCTCTCTATGATGGCGAGGCTTACTCTGTTACGCTCGGTGCTATCTTTCCTTCCTCTCTATCTGCTAGCCAATGCTGCCGTTCCTTTGTCTTGCTTGAGGAATATTGAGAGACAGTTCCGGGATTTCCTCTGGGCTTCGATGCATGATGGGCTTGGTATTCACCTCCTGGTTTGGGATATTGTTTATATGCCGATTATTGAGGGTGGGCTCGGGATCCAGTCGCTTATCGTTAGGAGGGAAGCTCTGATTGCTAGGCATGCTACGCGGTTCTTGCTTGATCCGCATTGTTTGTGGAGCTCCTTTATGCGGGCCAAATATGGAGACTTGAATTCTTTCTCTCTTCCTCAGCTCTCTCCTGGGCACTCTTTTTTCTGGAAAGAGGTTTGTCGGCATGCTCCGACTATACTGGACAGCATTTCTTGGTCTCTAGGTGATGGTGTTTCTGTTGATATTGTTCATGACACTTGGATTGCTGATCTTCCACTGTCCCATTGGCCGACTTTTGTGAGTTCTAACATCCCTCATGGCATGAGGGTGATTGACTTATTCGGCCCGGATCACTCTGCTTGGTCTTCTTCTATGGTCTCTAGCTTCTTTGGAGTTGAGCTTCACCGTCGTATTCTTGCTATTCCTCTTACTTCGGTTCCCATCCCTGATATTAGGGTTTGGAGGAGATCCTGTCTGTCTCGTGCTCCTATTAGAGATCTTGTTGAGATTTACAACCCTCGACCTCAGCATTCGATTGATTTGAAGTGGATATGGCATCTCCCTATTCATCCTAGGGTGCGGCTTTTTATTTGGAAACTTGCATCGAACGCATTTCCTACTTGTTCCCTGCTCTTCGGGAGAGGTATGAGCATTCTGCCTACTTGCCCATTATGTGGTATTGGGGACGAGACGGTTGGTCATGCTATCTTCACTTGCTCTAAAGCGAGACAAATTTGGCAGCTTTCAGGTGATGGTCCTTGGGATCAGGGGTCTGACTCTCTGTGTAGTTACTTTCTGAGTATGATCAGGGAGGATATGGGTAGAGGATTCCACCTGCTGGTTTCGAGGAGGGCTTACACTGCTTATCAGATTTGGTTATCTCGGAATCGGCTCATGTTCACTGATGAGACTATTCATCCTTGCAGGGTTGTTAGGGCTGCCTTCTCTTTAGCTGCTGAGTATACATTCCATCAAAGAGTTCATGTTTCTGCTACCCCTGGCCACTGGGACTCCCCTGCTGCTTCGGCAGTGCACCGGCACACGATCTTCATTTCTTGGGAGCCCCCACCTCCAGAGTTTGTTAAAATCAACTTTGATGGTAGTGTTCGTGGTAGATGTGCAGGCTTGACTTTTGTGATTTGTGGGCTTGATGGTGAGATGCTGGCGGCTGGTGGATTCGGTTTTCTTGACTCCACGGTGCCCCTTGCTGAGCTGTGTGCTGCATGGGCTAGTATCTGTTGTGTTATTCGTAGTCCGGAAGCTCGTAGCATTATTATTGAAGGGGATTCCATTACTGTTATCCGCTGGATTAGGCAGGATTCCAGCGCCCGTTTGCCTATCATCCCCTTGATTGGCGACATTCATTCTACACTCCAGGGTATTCTTTGCGCCAAGATTAGGCACATCTACCGGAAAGCCAACTCAGCGGCTGATTGGATTGCTGTCAGGATGGCCTCTCATTCTGGTTCTTGGAGTTGGAAGCCGGGCGACCCTTGCCCTCTTGTTCTTTCCCAAATTTTATACTTTGATATATCGGGTTTGACTCATCCTAGATTGGTGTGATCACCTGCCTATACCTAAAAAAAAAACAAAAATTCAACAATACAAAGCAACATCAAGTTTGAACTTCCTTTATATATTTCGGTGCTAACCAGCTTACTTCAAACAAAGTTACTAAACGTACATTGCGTGAATAAGTGTTATACACACATATGTGTATAAATATATATAAATATATGCGTACATATGTGTATATACATATGTTATGTATATATGTATGTATGTATGTATGCATGTATGTGCGGGTATACACATTTATATACATAAATATAAGTATGTATGTATATGTATATGCATACATGTATGTATATATTATATATGTATGTATATACATACATATATTCATACATGCATGCATACACAAATATATGTGTGTGTATATATATGCCTATGTATGTATACAAATATATGTATACACACATATACATATGTGTATATATGTGCACATACACATATACATATAAATAAAGGATGATAGTGATAGCAGCTTTTGCCATATTTCAAGATTTTCTAGATTTTTCATGGTTCTCATCAACTCTTTCATTTTTTTTTGGAATTCTTTCTAAAGCCCTGCCACCTTCAAAAAGTTTCATCTTT
>UESW01004822.1:144907-156815 GCA_900491605.1 Calamus simplicifolius | reverse complement strand
TTGACGAGGCTCGGCCCGACCGAACCATAAAGATTGGGTCACAGCTGGAAGAAAAGCCTCGGCAAGAGCTGATTGAATTCCTCTGGAAGAATGCCAATGTCTTCGCTTGGTCTGCATCGGATATGCTCGGAATTAGCCCAGATGTCCTGGTTCATCGCCTTAGCATGGACGAAACATTCCGGCTGATCAAACAGAAGAAGAGGAGCTTCGTTTCGGAGTGCCAAAAGGCCATTGAAGAAGAGGTGGATAAACTCATCAAAGCCAAGTTTATTCAGAAGGTTAGTTACCCCGACTGGTTGGCAAACGTGGTCATGGTGAAGAAGTCGAATGGCAAATGAAGGATCTGCATCGACTTCACTGACCTCAATAAAGTCTGCCCAAAAGATAGCTTCCCTCTTCCACGGATTGACCAGCTCGTGGATTCAACTTCAGGCCATGAAATGTTAACTTTTATGGATGACTATTTGGGCTATAACCAGATCCGAATGGCGCCCGAAGACGAGGAGAAAACCGCCTTCATCACCGACCGAGGTATCTACTGCTACCGAGTTATGCCCTTTGGTTTAAAAAATGCAGGTGCCACCTACCAAATGCTGGTCAACAAAGTCTTCAAGGAGCAAATCGGTCAGAACATGGAGGTGTATGTCGATGATATGCTGATAAAAAGCAAGGAGGCATCCTAGCACATCGAGGACCTTGCGGAGAGCTTCACCACACTTTGGAAGTATCGGATGAAGCTCAACCCCACCAAATGCGCCTTCGGGGTCAACTCTGGGAAATTCCTCGGCTTTATGGTTTCCCAACGGGGCATTGAGGCAAACCCTTAGATAATCCAAGCTCTGCAATAGATGGCTCCGCCAGGGTCAGTCAAGGACGTGCAACGCCTCACTGGGAGGGTAGCAGCCCTCAGCCGCTTCATTGCTCGGTCGGCCGAGAAATGCCTTCCTTTCTTCAAAGTGCTTTGGTCAGCCAAAAACTTTTAGTGGACCCCAAATTGCCAGAAGTCCTTTGAAGATCTCAAGAAATACCTCGGCTCGCCACCTCTTCTTAGTAGCCTGAAGCCAGGGGAGGTGCTGAACCTGTACCTGGCGATCTCTGAAGGCGATGTTGGCTTGGTGCTAATCAGAGAGGAGAATAGAATCCAAAGACCTATCTATTATGTCAGCAAGCTGCTCAAGAATGCTGAAATGAGGTATACTCGGGTCAAGAAGATGGTCCTAGCTCTGGTGACATCGGTCCGAAAGCTACGGTTGTACTTTCAAGCACATTTGTCATCGTCCTAACCACCAACCCCTCAAGGCAATTATCCATCGCCCAGAAGCATCAGGAAGAATGACCAAATGGGCTGTCGAGCTGAGCGAGCACGACATTCAATATCAGCCTCGTCTAGCTATTAAAGTCCAAGTTCTAGCAGACTTCCTCCTCGAATGCACCATACCCGAAGATGGCTCTGTTTCGGATACCCCCGGACAACCAAAGCCCAGCGCCCCATGGTTGCTTCACGTCGATGGATCCTCCAGCGCAGGCGATTCTGGCGCCGGCTTAGTCCTCACCAGTCCGGAAGGCTCGACCTTTGAATATGGCATTCGCTTCTCCTTCCCGGCCTCAAACAATGAGGCAGAGTATGAAGCCTTACTCTTCGGACTCCGAATCGCCTGGGAGCTTAAAGTCAAGAAGCTGATTGCCTACACCGACTCCCAATTGGTGGCCGGTCAGGTGCAGGGAGAATTCGAGGCTCGAGAGCCAAATATGATTCGGTATCTCCAAAAGGTACACGATCTATCCTCCTATTTCGATGAATTTAAAATTGTCCAGATACCAAGGGCTGAAAATGCGCACGCCGACCTATTATTCCGACTGGCAACTACGGAGTCGATGGATCTCGAGCAAAAATTCCACCTAGAGGTAGTAGAGAAGCCCAGCATCGTCGATGTTGATCACATGATGCAGGTTGACACCGAACCGTCCTGGATGGACCCCCTGCACCAGTATCTCAAAGAAGGGTTGCTGCTCGCCGATAGAAAGGAAGCGAGGAAGTTGAAATTACAATCACCTCATTATGTTCTAATTGATGACCGGTTGTACAAGCGGTCCTTCTCAATGTTGCTGCTCAAATGCCTTCGTCCATCAGAGGCCAATTACGCTCTTCGGAAGGTTCATGAAGTCATCTATGGCAATCAGCTCGGCGGCCGTGCCTGTGTCATAAGTACTACGCCAAGGATGTTATTGGCCAACGATGCAGAAAGATGCTGACGACCTTGTCCGAGCCTGTGATGCATGCCAACGACACTCGAATATCCAGAGGCTCCCCTTTGCTCATCTGACTTTCATCTCATCCCCCTGGCCCTTCGCCAAATGGAGAATAGATATACTTGGTCCTTTCCCCCTTACGACAGGGTAAAGAAATTTTTATTTGTTGCAATTATTATTTTACTAAGTGGGTTGAGGCCGAAGCAGTCGCCCAGATAACCGAAACCCGTGCCAAAGACTTCATGTGGAGATCCATCATCTGCCACTTCGGTCTTCCCTACAACATCATCACCAACAATGGAAAGCAGTTCGATAACCCTAAGTTCCGAGAGTTCTACGAAGATCACGGCATTCTCCATCGCTTGACCTCAGTCGAACATCCTCAAGCTAACGGGGAGGCCGAGGTAACGAACCGAACTCTCTTGCAGGGAATTAAAACTCGACTCAACCAAGCGCGAGGCAGGTGGACGGAGGAGCTCCATCATGTGCTATGGGCATACCGAACCACCGAGAGGGCTCCCACGGGCCAGACTCCATTCAAGATGGCCTTTGGCACTGAAGCTGTTATCCCCGTGGAAGTCGGACTCCCCTCCCCTCACACCGAAGGCTATTCGGAAGAATCCAATGACGAACAACTCCGAATCAATCTTGACTTGATAGATGAAGTCAGGAAGAAAGCCCGGATCCGAATGGTGGCTTACCAACAAAGAATCGCCCACTACCATTCAACCAGAGTCAAAGGAAAAATTTTCTCCCCAGGTGATTTGGTACTTTGGAAGGCATCCGTCTCAAAGCCACTGGAGCAAGGAAAGCTGTCCCCTAATTGGGAGGGTCCTTATCAAATTACAGAGGTGATCAGACTCAACACCTATAAGCTCCAAGATCTAAATGAAAATTTATTCCCCGGACGTGGAACTCGGATAATCTCCACATTTATCATCAGTGAGAGTACGCCCTCCCTAAACTTACTTTGTCCATTGAATTAAATTTTCAAAGATTCAAATTTTTTTTATTTTCATTGCTTTCTTTGATGGCTACAATGAGAGAGGGTTTATAAATCCTCGGCCGGGCTGAGCGATCTCCGGACCTTGGCCGTGCCAAGTAAAATATATCCCAGCTGGGCTGGGAGGACTCCGTACCTTGGCAGCGCAAGTAAAATATAATCTTGAAGCCTCGGCAACACCGAGTGATATATTAATTAAAGCCTTGGCCAAACCAAGTGATATATTATTTGAAGCCTCGGCCAATCCGAGTAGCGATCTCCGTACCTTGGCAGCGCCAAGTAAAATATAATCTTTATAATCCTTGGCTAGGCCGAGTGATCTCCGTACCTTTGCAGCGCCAAGTAAAATATAATCTTTATAAATTCTCGGCCGGGCCGAGCGATCTACGTACCTTGGCAGCGCCAAGTAAAATATAATCTTTATAATCCTCGGCTGGGCCGAGCGATCTCCGGACCTTGGCCGCGCTAAGTAAAATATATCCCAGCTGGGCTGGGAGGACTCCGTACCTTGGCAGCACCAAGTAAAATATAATCTTTATAATCCTCGGCTAGGCCGAGCGATCTCCGTACCTTGGCAGCGCCAAGTAAAATATAATCTTTATAATCCTCGGCTGGGCCGAGCGATCTTCGTACCTTGGCAGCGCCAAGTAAATATAATCTTTATAATCCTCAGCTGGGCCGAGCGATCTCCGTACCTTGGCAGCGCCAAGTAAAATATAATCTTGAAGCCTCGGCAACACCGAGTGATATATTATTTGAAGCCTCGGCAACACCGAGTGATATATTATTTAAAGCATCGGCAACACTGAGCGATATATTATTTGAAGGCTCGGCAACACCGAGTGATATATTATTTGAAGCCTCGGCAACACCAAGCGATATCTTTCTGAAGCCTCGGCAACACCGAGTGATATCTTTCTGAAGCCTCGGTAACACCGAGTGATATATTATTTGAAGCCTCGGACAAACTGAGTGATACATTATCTGAAGCCTCAGCCAAATGAGTAATATGGTTCTAAAGACTCGGCCTGGCCGAGTGATTTCTCAAACACTCTAACGCGACTAAGACGTCCTATTATGCTTCGGCAGAGGTTAGTAACCTTTCTTCGCTTACCAACAAGACTATGCAAATTATTTCTTCTCAAAGAAATACGTACATCATTCCTTAAACAGGATCATGTCTACTGCATAAGTCCGTAGGGCCGCCTAGGCCTTTCTCTGACCCACACAGAGACAAACACTTCCTTTATGGGGATCAAATGATATGTCGGCAAAATAAAGTATCAAGAACGCTGCTGAACTTATAGATTATGCTACGGATTGGAAAGCATAAAATGAGAGTGACAATTCTCAACACAATCATATCAGAAAAAAAACATATAATAAAAAAAGAAAGAGTAGAAAAACTTTCTTTATTGATGAAAGATTACAACCTCGCAAGAGGCATTACAAGTGTGTCAAAGTACAGGAAATACAAACAAATAAAAGGCTCGGCTAAGCAGCTTCGGTCGATGACAATGTCTTTACATCCGACCCCAGAATTCAGAGAAACCAGACAGGCTCTGTTGAGCCACTGGTTAATCCCAAAGAACAAAGCAAGCCATCCACGAATCCCTCTGATGAACACCTAAAGGGATCATAACCAGGTCAAAGACTCATGGATGCCTATGCCGATGAGGTACCCCCCCAGAGGGATGCTGGCCTGCTAACCACTGCCCAACAATAAAAGGCAGAGAACCAGCAGTCCAACACCACTGTCCTCCCTCTTCACATGGGAAGAAGATCCCTCAGGCGGATGAGCTGAGGAATCCAAATCAAGGGGGGAGGCGAGGTCCATGTTAACCATGGGGGTACGTATGCTTTGCATTTCCTGTGGTTCCTATGGCAAGTGGCAAAGGACACACAGGAAGCGCATACGTGAGCTCCCCATATAACCTCTGTGGGCCTCCCGTGCGCTCTCCATATGACCTCCGAGAATTCCTTCCTTGAGGACTATCTGCTTTTCAGCAGCTTCTCCATCACCCCATCTATCTGGGACGAACCGGCTTTCAAAAGGAAAGCTCAATCTCTCCACTCTCAACTTCAATGAAACAGACGCCATGGAAACTCTTACAACTCACAGAAAAGAAAGTCTTGGGAGATAGCCTAACATGGCCCGCTCCTCCCATTTTATAGGCAAATAGACCGGGGGCAGCCATTAAAGCAGAAAACCTCGAGATTCAAAATGCCCTGGCCACGCTGCCACGTGACGGTTCAAGGTAAAGAGCGCTTTTCAAAGCGCACCGAATGCATTTCCCAGGCCATGACGCACGAAAAAGATTTCCCTCTAATCTCGAATCAAGAGCCTTAAATGCAAGAAATCATTCATCGATCCTTGGGATACGGGCAGGCCTGGGAAATCGCCTCGTGAAAACGACGCCATCCAATGGCGATTGAATGCTTATCTCGTACGTTAAAAAGACCTGCGTTGGAAAAGGCCAACAGGATAAATGCCCTACGCAAAAAATAAAGCGTCCTTCGGTGAATTACAAATCCATCTCATCCGCCCGAGCAAAAAGGAAATGATTTCTCATAGACCAGACCATCCGCCAAATCTCGGCCGAGGTACTCGCGCAATTTTTGGTCATCTCACACCGAACCATTTTATGCCTCGGCCGAGCGAGCCAACCTCTTATTTCGGATTGACCAAACTATCTGCCTAACCTCGGCCTTAACTGAGATGTTTTCTCAAGTCTTAACCGAGCTAGCTCATACATCGGCGAAGCAAAGCGGTTCAGCTTTGAATAGGCAAGTGTCACTGGGCTTTCAATTGGCACGCGGAAGCGCTCCCTATGGCCACTAGGTCCTTGCGTCTACCGATGATGGCGTTAGAGAAACCCTTTCCCTAATCAGCCTTACCCTAGAACAATGAATAAAAATCCAGAAGAACAAAGTCCTACCCAAACACAAAGATGTACGGGAAGCCAAGCCTTCCCAACCAAGAACTCTCCACTAAGTAACTTGGAAAATAATGAGGTTGCCCGAAGGCTACAAAGACACTCCTCTCTGTCCCTAACAAAGATCTCTCAAACTGCCCGCCCAACCTCACTCAACAAAAACTGACCTGTGATGCCCCGCACCCGCGCACCGCTTGTGCGTGTCAGCCACATCTCGTGCTCGCCTAAGTCCGCTTGACTTAGACCTGCGCCACTACGATCTCCGCTGATCCAGCCGCTCGCCAACCTCACGAAGCCTCCTCTGGTCGTTTGGTGGCACACCGAACTCCTCTCGGATGTTTTCTTCTTGGAACGATGGAAGTCTTCCTCTGATCCAATCTGACCAATTCCTTTTCAATGCCAAGGCCTAGGGTCCGCCCAGCCTTATATAGGCCCGCCCAACTGCCTTAGCCACCGCCTCATCCCTTTGGATAGGCCTTATCCATTGATAAGCCTTATCCAAAGGCTATCTCAACCAATTAGATAATACCGGATGTGTCCTCCGTCGAACGATCTGCCCAACCGCCTGCCAAATTGTTCGCCGAAGCGCCCAGGCACGCGCCCGGCTCTGTGCACGCGCTCCTGCACGCGCCCACGCACGCCCGCAGAGCACGCTCGGCCGTGTTGCCCGCACAGACGCGCGCCAACGCATCGCGAGCGCATTTGTCGGGCTGGCAGTGCGTTCGCGTGATCCACCGAAATCATGGGATATCCCGCCAAAATCTCCGCTCCGCTGGCTCCGCGCAACTGCCCGAAGATCTCAGAGATCCTCCAAAAATCCCGGCCCCGCTGGCACCGCGTCCATCCCGCGTGCACGCGTCCAACGGGTCGGTTGGCCTGGCCAATGGTGGGGTCACGTGCCAGGATGGCACGCGGCCGCCTGCCAGCCAACTACCACCATCCGCGCACCAACGGCCAACCATCCGCACTGGCCAACTGCTGCAACCATCGCGCGCCCGTGCACAGGACCGTGCACGTGCTCGGTGCCCGGCGTTGACGCACGCGCACGCTCACGTGCGCCCGCCGCTGGCATGCGCGCGCCTATGCCCGTGCAAGGAAGCGGCGCCCAACCACCGCCGCTGGCCCGCGCGCGCCTGCGCCCGCGTGCGCAGCGCATGCCCAGCGCCCGCCGCTGGCCCGCGCACGCCCAGCCCAGCGCCGACTCGCGCATGCGCCCGTGCGCATCCAAGGGCCTGGGCAACGTGCCCAAGGCCTGTTCGTATGCCTAATGGCAGCGCACCATCCCGTGAGTGGCCCAGCCATCGCGTGCTCCAGCCACGCTCCAAGCAGCCAAGGCCTCCTCTCACCATACTTGCGCAGCATCCTGCATTGTGCCACCGTGGGGTTCTGCAGAAATGAGCAGCATTGTAGACTGGATACTTTCCATGTGCAGGGCTTGGCCTGTGCGCAACCTCACCGCACGCCGCATAGCCAAGGCCATAACAATCCTCCTCCCGCTGAAATATCGACGCCCTCATCGACCACCATGCCGCCGTGCAAAGTATCCTCCTGATGCGCCTCGTCGTCGCATGCCTTGGCCCTCCTGGCCAAAGTCTCCCGAGTCCCAATGCGGCCGCCTACCACGCGCACCCCTGATGCCTCCTCGGTTGGATAGCCCACTCGCCGAGCCATCCCGCCTACTGCCTCCTGCCACAGGCCTCCGTGCCTAGGCTCTCCCACGCGATTGCCTAGGCGTGAGGTTGTTGCACAACCTCAAGTCTGTGGTGGGGCAGTTCTTGCCCCACCCTTCGCAACTGTCCTACGCCATCCCTTCACTAGAATGAAGTAAGGACGCCTACCTCTCCGGATCAAGATGTCCCTCCGATGAGGCATGACCACGGCCTTGCTCTTGATGAAGAAGTCCATCCCGAGTATCAAGTCGTAGTCATTGATTGGCAAGACCGTCATGCTACAGCGCCCAGTCCATGAGCCCACCTCCAATGTGGCCTCGCTTGGCCCAAAGACTCCACTCCTCAGAGTTGATTGGCTTCACCCTACAAGGCTAGAATAGCGCTCCAAGCCCCAATCTGTGCGCCGCTCCTCGGCTCACGAAATTGTGTGTCGCGCCGGAGTCAACTAAGGCCCGCACTATCCTTCCGTTGATCCGAGCCCTCACGTACATCAAACCTTGGCGTTGGTCCCTCGCAGCCAAAGTGCTGATGGATTGTAGCGGGCCATCCTCGCTACTGGCTCCTCCTCCGAGCTCTCGGACGCCCTGTCTGCCTGGGTAGTGACGGCCGCTACCGTCACCTTCCGTGGACACTCCCATGCTAGATGCGGCCCTCCGCATATGAAGCATCCAGAGAAAGTTGCCTGTCCCTTTGGTTTTACTGCTGCACGTGGTGGAACACTTTCCTTCTTGCCTTTTCGACACGCGGTGGTGACAATTTCTTGCATTTGCCCTGGCCACCGCTGCCCGAAGTGGTTGCGTTGCGAAAGTCCACCAGTGCCTCTGCTGCTACGAAGGCTGAGGGAATTTCCCTCACCTCCCTCCTACAAAGCTCGGCCTGCGCCCACCCCTGTAGACCAGCAAGGAAGTTAAATAACTTATCTTCCTCGAACATGTTGGACACCTCCAGAAGTAGATTGCTGAACTGCACCACGTACTCCCGGATGCTCCCTATCTGCCGCAGCTTCCTTAGGTTCTCTCGAGCAAGCCACCCTGCGTTGCTCGGCTGGAACTGAGCCTTCAGTTCCCTCTTGAAGATATCCCATGTCTCGATCCTAGGATGCCCGCACGGTCATCCTCGGCCGTCCTGGTCCTCCACCAGAGCTTGGCGTTTCCCTCCAGATATGTCGAGGCCCGATCCACCTGATCGGGTGCTGGGATCTTCGCCGCACGGAAGTAAGTCTCCATGTCCCACACGAAGTTCTCTACCTCCATCGCACTCCTGACTCCGCCGAAGGCCTTAGGCTCCCTGACCTTTGCTTCCTTTGCCGGAGCACCCGCCATGTGGACTGGACTCCGCGTCTCCTGCCTCAGATGGATCACCTCCTACTCCAAAGCATGGATCCGAAGCTCCAATCGCTCCTCCATGGCCAAATCTGATCGCTGTTGTTGCATGCTTCGATGCTCGAGGTCGCGAAGCAGCCCCTCGTGCGCCTCCATCAACTGGTTATGCGAAGCCGCAACTCAGCCAACTGCATGCTCAACTCCGCGCACATAGCTACTAGATTCATGATCGATCCCTCTCCTGGATCTCCCACAATCCCCTCCAAACGGGTCATGCGGTCTCCTACCACTCTCGCCATCTGCTTGGACTTGCTTGGAACTTGTCTTCAACCGGGCTCTGATACCTGCTGTCACCGGGCTTTCAATCGGCACGCGCAAGCGCTCCCTATGGCTACTAGGTCCTTGCGTCTATCGGTGATGGCATTAGAGAAACCCTTTTCCTAACCAGCCTTACCCCAGAACAATGAATAAAAATTCCAGAAGAACAAAGTCCCACCCAAACATAAAGATGTACGGGAAGCCAAGCCTTCCCAACCAAGAACTCTCCACTAAGTAACTTGGAAAATAATGAGGTTGCCCGAAGGCTACAAAGACACTCCTCTCTGTCCCTAACAAAGATCTCTCAACGTGCCCGCCCCAACCTCACTCAACGAAAACTGACCTATGGATGCCCCGCACCCATGCACCACCTGTGGTGGCACACCCGAACTCCTCTCGGATGTTTTCTTCCTTGGAATGATGGAAGTCTTCCTCTGATCCAATCTGATCGAATTCCTTTTCAATGCCAAGGCCTAGGTCCGCCCAGCCTTATATAGGCCCGCTCAACTGCCTTAGCCATCGCCTCATCCCTTTGGATAGGCCTTATCCAATGGATAAGGCCATATCCAAAGGCTATCTCAACAAATCAGATAATATCGGATGTGTCCTCTACCGAACGGTCTGCCCAACCGCCCGCCAGACTGTCGCCCACGCCCAGGTGTGCACCCGGCTCTGTGCGCTCGCAACCCGCACGTGCCCGCTGCGCGCGCTCGGCCGTGTCTCCCGCACAGCCGTGTGGCCAATGCATCGCAGACGTGTCTATCGGGCTGGCAGCGCGTCCGCGTGATCCGCCCGAAAATCATGAGATATCCCATCGAAATCTTCGCTCCACTGGCTCCGCGCAACCGCCCGAAGATCTCGGATACTCCAAAAATCCCCCGCCCCACTGGCACCGCGTCCATCCTGCGTGCACGCTTCCAGTGGGTCGGTTGGCCCGGCCAACGGTCGGGTCAAATGCCAGGATGGCACGCGCCCACTTGCCAGCCAACTGCCACCATCACGCGCGCCAACAGCCAATTGTTGCAAACCGTCGCGCACCCGCGCATAGGACCGTGCGCGTGCTCGGCACCGGTGCCGATGCATGAGCACGCTCGCATGCACCCGCGCAAGGCAGCGCGCGCCATCACTTGCCGCTGGCATGGGCGCGCCTATGCTCGCACAGGGCAGTGCGCGCCCAGCGGCCGCCGCTAGCCCGTGCGCGCCTATGCCCGTGCACGATAGCGTGCGCCCAGCGCCCACCGCTGGCCCGCATGCGGTCGTGTGTGCCTGATGCCCAGCGCCGGCTTGCGCATGCACCCGCGCACATCCAAGGGCCTGGGCAACGTGCCCAAGGCCTGTCCGCATGCCTAATGGCAGCGCGCCATCCCGTGAGTGGCCCGGCCATCACGTGCTCCAGCCACGCTCCGAGCGACCAAGGCCTCCTCTCACCATACTTGCGCAACATCCTGCACTATGCCACCCCGGGGGTTCTGCAGAAACGAGCAGCATTGCAGACTGGACACTACCCATGTGCAGGGCTTTGGCCTGTGCGCAACCTTACCGCACGATGCATAGCCAAGGCCGTAATATAAGGCATTCAGTTCGAAAGGAGCAAACCAATCCAAAGGCGAGAGTTACACATGATCTACTCGCCATCAGCTTCTAGCACAAAACGGCGTTTAGGCGAGAAGTGATTTAAAACAATAAGGCAAAACAGATGGAAACAAAAGATCCATTCATTAAAGTTTTGGCCAAGGTACAAGTGTGAAAGGAGAAAAATACATATGCAACCCTAGGAGTCATGGTTCGGGTCGATCCAGGAGCCTCCTCGGTAACATCCGGGAGAACTTGACTTGCTTCGCCCGCTTCGAATGATGTTGGTTCCTTGGCAATGAGCTGAGGGCGTTCTTCAGGAGCCGCGGCCTCGTTAGGGCCCAGAATAGCCTCAAGATCGACATCCGAGATGTCCTCATATTCCTCTTCTCCTCCAGGGTACAAGCATCAAATGTTCGGCATCCAAAAAAGACAAGTCCCATTCGGGATGCACCTGAGAGATCTTTGCTCGAGTCTCCTCTTCGTCGAACCGAAATGCATCAGCACAGCCCCTCTACGTTCTTCAGAGAATTGCGCAGAATTTTTATACTCCTCCACAGCCGAAGTAAGCTGATTTGGAGTTCGAGGTTCATTCGGCGACTCACGGATAACTCCACCCTTAAAGCTTTAAACTGCTCATACACCTCGAGCCCATTCTACCCATCTGCAAAATATCAGTGTTTGAGCTCACGAGCAAAAGAAAAACACTGAAAATGAATAAAAAGGAAGACGTCGCACCTCTTTCTCTCGCCGAGCCATTTTAGCGCTCAGCTCTTGAACCTTTTCCAAGGCCTTCAATTTGGCTGCCTTATTTTGGTGAAGACCCTCCTTGAGGTC
>UESW01004822.1:0-137417 GCA_900491605.1 Calamus simplicifolius | reverse complement strand
GACAGAATCGGGGGTCGACTCCCGAAATCACAGGGGTCGACTCGAAAACTGAAACAGAATCTCTGTATCTGAGTGGAGTCGCTCTGAAACTCTGGAGTCGGCTCCGGAACGTATCCAAAATTTGGAAAACTTCTAGATTACATTTTAAATCGTTTTGACTATTTTGTCGATCCAAGCTCTGAATTTGAAAAATTCTTTTGAATTTTGAATTCAAAACTTATTTATTTATTCCTTTTGATCGATCAAACTTTTTTAATCCCTGTAACACTTGTTAAATCTATTAGAAACATAGTAAATATACTCATGTCTTTTATTAATCATCAAAATCAATACTTGAGTAAACAACGGTAGGATGATTATGATTGTTATGAGAAATTGAATATCAATGTTTGCAAAGTATATTTTTCAAGAATCCTAAAAAGATCTATTATTATATTGAGGAGGAAGGGGTGGAATGGAATTCATGATAATAAAGGATATTTAATTGGAGTTAAAAAGGGTTAAATTATTGATGAGGGGTAAAATCATTATTGTATTATTGATCGTCCACATCGGCGATTGGGTCACGCCCAATCCAAACACCCTGCTAGCCAGCTGGCATAACATCCAAGCAACGAAGCCAAATCACCTCTGACAAAGCAGGTCACCCCGACAATCCGAATCATCCTCATACTTCGGCCATCCGAGCCGAACCATTCCTCGGAAACCCGAGCTATCTTCATACTTTGGTCATCCGAGCCGAACCATTCCTCGGTAACCCGAGCTATCTTCATACTTCGGCCATCCGAGCCGAACCATTCCTCGGTAACCCAAGCTATTCTTCGGTAACCCGAGCTATCCTTACACTTCGGCCATCCGAGCCGAGCCATTCCTCGATCATTCGAGCCAATCCATTTTACACTTCGGAAAACCAGACTATTCCTCATTCAGGCCAACCACGGCATTCAAAATATCTCTGCGGAATCTGGCGCGGGAGAGTTCAAATCCACTATAGCTGAATAAGATTCCAAGTGACAAATCACGCCCAGAAGTGGCCTAGGATCTACGAGAGTGGCCTAGGTCTATGTGATCATCAAGCCTCAAGGCATCAACCAGCTCTCCCAGCCGTTGATCCTCTAACTGACAAGATACGGACCCTACCGGCCTCATAACAAACATGATTCGAATCCTAACAATTTTCAGACCCCATCCGGGGCACGTCCAAGGAATCAGGTGATCACCTATAAATACTATAGCCTTCCAACCTCTCAGGTACGCGCACAAAAGAACTCTAAGACAACCCCTTATGCATTCATTTTTTTCACTCCATTAGAGCTCTCATAAGAGCCGAGAGGAACATCTCCCTGTGAGAGTCTTCTCCTCACATCTGCTTGCTGTGAATCTCCACTGACTTGGGCATCGGAGGGTCCTCCGTAGAGGGCAACCCACACAGCACCCTCTGCATGTAGACTGTCTTGCAGGTTCCACCCCGAGGCAGCGAGATCGATGTTCAGATCAGGAGCCAGAAGCGCACCCAAGTTAGAGAATGGATTTCCGCGGCAACAGATTGGCACTAGAGGAAGGGCCTCAAGTCCCATAAACTTGTGATTCAGGAGACAAGACTCAAGAACCAGAGAAAAGCATCCTCTAATGGCCAATCAGAAGAGAGCTACATTTGAAGCTCAAGATCAGGCTGCCTCTCAAAGGCCTGATCCGATTAGCATTGCAGCACCTCCGCTACCACCGCCAGCTGAAACTCCTTCGCCACAAGCAACGGTGGTAACCCTGGACCAGTTCGCCGCTCTGGTTCAGCAGGTCCAAGCATTGACCCAGTTGGTCCAGGGATTCCAGGCGATCCCTGGAGCTGCTGTCCCTATTTCTCAGCCTCATGAGGAGGCCGCTGCCCCTGCCTCGCTAGCGATCTCTTCCTTTGACCCATCTGAGGCGGTGGATCGCGGTCACCGGCCAAGACGAAGCCGATGCTACGGCGAGCCGGAGGGAAGAGCCCGCTCAGGTCCAGGCGGGTTCGCTCCCCTTCCCGGTGTCTTCCCAGGATTCGACACCTTACCATCTTCTCCTCACCCGATCCCTCATACCACTATGGATGAATGGATCAGACAACAGATGCAAGAGATGTGGCGAGAATGGCGTCGGGTGCTAGACGCCGCCAAGCAAGCTCCTCCATCCCAGTCGAAAGCGGAGCAGGGCATTCCCTTCTCCGAGAGGATCATGAGGGAAGTGATTCCCCCTCATGTCAAGCTTTCCGCCATCGAGCCGTATCATGGATCCACCGATCCCGATGACCATCTCAGCAGCTTCAGATTCATCATGATGTTCCACAGGGCATCAGATGCGATCCTGTGCAGAGCCTTCCCCTCCACCTTAAGGGGATCTGCTCGAACCTGGTTCAACAGCTTGAAACCAGGTTCCGTTGATTCTTTTGACGAGCTGAGCTATCTGCTCATCAGCCAGTTCGTCAGTAACCATTGCCAACGACGGAGATCCGATTCCCTCTCCAATGTCAAGCAGAGAGAGGGGGAATCACTGAAGAATTACCTCGGCCGCTTCAATACGACCCTTCTAGAAGTGGACCACCTCAACCATGATGTAGCCATGTCTGCCCTGGCCGAAGAATGTCCAAGGAGGGAACTTCTACCTAGCTCTAGAGGTTAACTATCCGAAGAGCCTTTCGGACATGATGTCCCTGGCGGACAAGTATGCCAAGGTGGAAGAATCGAGGAGGTCAGCTCGGGCCAAGCAGATGAAGAAGAAAGAGGCAAAGGGCTCGGACAGGCAGCGAGCCCACCATCGCACTAGCCTGCCTCACCACCGCAGAGCTCCTTTGCCACCGCCTCGAGACGAACTCGGAGTCCGGCCCGAAGGTTCGACCGCTATACTCCCCTCACCGCGCCAAGAGTTCAGATCCTGATGGAGATCGAGCATCAACTTCCTCGGCCCCCCTCCTCTTCGAGGCAACGGAGCTTGGAGGGACCCAACCAAGTACTGCCGCTTCCACCGAGACTACGGGCACGACACTGAGGACTATTGCAGCTTAAGAATAAGATCGAGCAGCTGATTTGGTGAGGCAGACTGAACCGGTTTAGGGGCCCCCTAAGCCGAATAATGAAGAGAATCTTCAACCTGAAACTCGCCAACTTCCACCACCAAATCCTCCAGTTATCGGCAATGTCAATGTGATAACGCGGCCGGATCCCCATCTTCTTGGTCAGACGAGGAGGAGAACCCGCCGAAGAAAACTCGGGTTAATAAGCTTACTTTCTCTGATGAAGACCTTCGGGAGGTACAATACCCCATGATGATGCCTTGGTTGCATCTCTAAATATGAACAACTATGATGTACACCGTATTCTGATTGATAGTGGAAGCTCTGTTAATGTTCTGTATTTCGATGCCTTTGTGAGATTAAAATTCTCGGTAGAAAGCCTCTGACTGATGGAATCCATCCTGGTGGGCTTCATAGGTGACTCCATAACCCCTGAAGGAGTCATCACTCTCAGTCCGAGCCGGCACCTGGCCCCACGTGGCTACCATATTCATGGATTTCCTCGTGACCAAGCTCAGATCCCCTACAATGCCATCCTCAGTAGACCAAGGCAAATCTCTCTCAAAGCCACATTTCCGTCCCCCATCTCGCCATGAAATTTCCACTAAATGGGAGTGGGGGTGGTTCGAGGAAGCCAGATCATAGCTCAGCATTGCTTTGTAGCCGACCTCCAATCCAGAAAGCCGAGGTGGATGGGCTGGATGCTCAAGATGATCTCGTCGAGCAATGAGAAGAGCCGGCCGAAGAACTGGAGGAGGTACCGCTTAACGAGGCTCGGCCTGACCGAACCATAAAGATTGGGTCACAGCTGGAAGAAAAGCCTCGGCAAGAGCTGATTGAATTCCTCTGGAAGAATGCCGATGTCTTCGCTTGGTCCGCATCGGACATGCCCGGAATCAGCCCAGATGTCCTGGTTCATTGCCTTAGCGTGGACGAAACATTCCAGCCGATCAAACAGAAGAAGAGGAGTTTCGCCCCGAGCGCCAAAAGGCCATTGAAGAAGAGGTGGATAAACTCATCAAAGCCAAGTTTATTCGGGAGGTTAGTTACCCCGACTGGCTGGCAAATGTGGTCATGGTGAAGAAGTCGAATGGCAAATGGAGGATCTGCATCGACTTCACTGACCTCAATAAAGTCTGCCCAAAAGACAGCTTCCCTCTTCCCGGATTGATCAGCTCGTGGATTCAACTTTAGGCCATGAAATGTTAACTTTTATGGATGCCTATTTGGGCTATAACCAGATCCGAATGTCGCCCAAAGATGAGGAGAAAACCGCCTTCATCACCGACCGAAGTATCTACTGCTACCGAGTTATGCCCTTTGGTTTGAAAAATGCAGGTGCCACTACCAAAGGCTGGTCAACAAAGTCTTCAAGGAGCAAATTGATCGAAACATGGAGGTGTATATCGATGATATGCTGGTAAAAAGCAAGAAGGTATCCCACCAGCACATCGAGGACCTTGCGAGAGCTTCGCCACACTTCGGAAGTATCAGATGAAGCTCAACCCCACCAAATGCGCCTTCAGGGTCAACTCTGGGAAATTCCTCGACTTTATGGTTTCCCAACGGGGCATTGAGGCAAACCCTTAGAAAATCCAAGCTCTGCAATAGATGGCTCTGCCAGGGTCAGTCAAGGACGTGTAACATCTCACTGGGAGGGTAGCAGCCCTCAGCCGCTTCATTGCTCGATCGACCGAGAAATGCCTTCCTTTCTTCAAAGTGCTTCGGTCAGCCAAAAACTTTTAGTGGACCCCAGATTGCCAGAAGTCCTTTGAAGATCTCAAGAAATACCTTGGCTCGCCACCTCTCCTTAGTAGCCTGAAGCCAGGGGAGGTGCTGAACCTGTACCTGGCGATCTCTGAAGGCGCTGTTGGCTTGGTTCTAATCAGAGAGGAGAACAGAATCCAAAGACCTATCTATTATGTCAGCAAGCTGCTCAAGAATGCTGAAACGAGGTATACTCAGGTCAAGAAGATGGTCCTAGCTCTGGTGACATCGATCCGAAAGCTACGGCCATACTTTCAAGCACATTCTGTCATCGTCCTAACCGACCAACCCCTCAAGACAATTATCCATCGCCCAGAAGCATCAGGAAGAATGACCAAATGGGCTATCGAGTTGAGCGAGCACGACATTCAATATCAGCCTCGTCTAGCCATTAAAGCCCAAGTTCTAGCAAACTTCCTCCTCGAATGCACCATACCCGAAGATGGCTCTATTTTGGATACCCCGGACAACCAAAGCCCAGCACCCCATGGTTGCTTCACGCCGATGGATCCTCCAGCGCAGGTGGTTCTGGCACGGCTAGTCCTCACCAGTCTGAAGGCTCAACCTTTGAATATGGCATTCGCTTCTCCTTCCCGGCCTCAAACAATGAGGCAGAGTATGAAGCCTTACTCTTCGGACTCCAAATCGCCTAGGAGCTTAAAGTCAAGAAGCTGATTGCCTACACCGACTCCCAATTGGTGGCCGGCAGGTGCAGGAGAATTCGAGGCTCGAGAGTCGAATATGATTCGGTATCTCCAAAAGGTGCACGATCTATCCTCCTATTTTGATGAATTTAAAATTATCCATATCCCAAGGGCTGAAAATGCGTGCGCCGACCTATTATCCGACTGGCAACTATGGAGTTGATGGATCTCGAGCGAAAATTCCACCTAGAGGTACTAGAGAAGCCCAACATTGTCGATGTTGATCACATGATGTAGGTTGACACCGAACCGTCCTGGATGGACCCCCTGCACCAGTATCTCAAAGAAGGTTGCTGCCCGCCGATAGAAAGGAAGCGAGGAAGTTAAAATTACAATCACCTCATTATGTTCTAATTGATGACTGACTATACAAGCGGTCCTTCTTAATGCCGCTGCTCAAATGCCTCGTCCATCAGAGGCCAATTACGCTCTTTGGGAGGTTCATGAAGGCATCTATGGCAATCACCTCGACAGTCGCGCCCTGTGTCATAAAGTACTATGCCAAGGATATTATTGGCCAATGATGCAGAAAGATGCTGACGACCTTGTCCGAGCCTGTGATGCATGCCAATAACACTCGAATATCCAGAGGCTCCCCTCTGCTCACCTGACTTTCATCTCATCCCCCTGGCCCTTCACCAAATGGGGAATGATATACTTGGTCCTTTCCCCTTTGATGGGGCAAAGAAAATTTTTATTTGTTGCAATTGATTATTTTACTAAGTGGGTTGAGGCCAAAGCAGTCACCCAGATAACCGAAACCCGTGCCAAAGACTTCGTGCGGAGATCCATCATCTGTCGCTTCGGTCTTCCTCACAACATCATCATCGACAATGAAAGCAGTTCGATAACCCTAAGTTCCGAGAGTTCTGCGAAGATCACGGCATTCTCCATCGCCTGACCTTAGTCGGACATCCTTAAGCTAATGGGAGGCCGAGGTAACGAACCGAACTCTCTTGCAGGAATTAAAGCTCGGCTCAATCAAGCGCGAGGCAGGTGGACGGAGGAGCTCCATCATGTGCTATGGGCGTACCGAACCACCGAGAGGGCTCCCATGGGCCAGACTCCATTCAAGATGGCCTTTGGCACTGAAGCTGTTATCCCCGAGGAAGTCGGACTCCCCTCCCCTCGCACCGAAGGCTATTCGAAGAATCCAATGACGAACAACTCCGAATCAATCTTGACTTGATAGATGAAGTCAGGGAGAAAGCCCAGATCCAAATGGCGGCTTACCAGCAAAGAATCACCCGCTACCATTCAACCAGAGTCAAAGGAAAATTTTTCTCCCCAGGTGATCTGGTACTTCGGAAGGCATCCGTCTCAAAGCCACTGGAGCAAGGAAAGCTGTCCCCTAATTGGAAGGGTCCTTATCAAATTACGAAGGTGATCAGACCCGATACCTACAAGCCCCAAGATCTAAATAGAAAATTTATTCCCCGGACGTGGAACTTGGATAATCTCCGCATTTATCATCAGTGAGAGTATGCCCTCCCTGAACTTACTTTGTCCATTGAATTAAATTTTCAAAGATTCAAAAAATTTCTATTTTCATTGCTTTCTTTGATGGCTACGATGAGAGACAGGTTTATAAATCCTCGGTCGGGCCGAGCGATCTCCGAACCTTGGCTGCGCCAAGTAAAATATATTCCAGCCAGGCTGGGAGGACTTCGTACCTTGGCAGCGCTAAGTAAAATATAATCTTGAAGCCTCGGCAACACCGAGTGATATATTAATTGAAGCATCGGCCAAACCGAGTGATATATTATTTGAAGCTTTGGCCAATCCGAGTAGCGATCTCCGTACCTTGGCAGCACCAAGTAAAATATAATCTTTATAATCCTCGGCTGGGCCGAGTGATCTCCATACCTTGGCAGCACCAAGTAAAATATAATCTTTATAAATCCTCGGCCAGGCCGAGCGATCTCCGTACCTTGGCAGCGCCAAGTAAAATATAATCTTTATAAATCCTCAGCCGGGCCGAGCGATCTCCATACCTTGGCAGCGCCAAGTAAAATATATCTTTATAATCCTCGGATAGGCCAGCGATCTCCGTACCTTGGCAGCGCCAAGTAAAATATAATATTTATAATCCTCGCTGGGCTGAGCGATCTTCGTACCTTGGCAGCGCAAGTAAAATATAATCTTTATAATCCTCGGCTGGGCCGAGCGATCTCCGTACCTTAGCAGTGCCAAGTAAAATATAATCTTGAAGCCTCGGCAACATCGATGATATATTATTTGAAGCCTCGGCAACACCGAGTGATATATTATTTGAAGCCTCGGCAACACTGAGCGATATATTTGAAGCCTCGGCAAACCGAGTGATATCTTTCTGAAGCCTCGGCAACACCGAGTGATATTTTTGAAGCCTCGGTAACACCGAGTGATATATTATTTGAAGCCTCAGACAACTGAGTGATACATTATCTGAAGCCTTGGCCAAACTGAGTAATATGGTTCTAAAGCCTCAGCCTGGCCGAGTGATTTCTCAACACTCTAACGCGACTAAGACGTCCTATTATGCTTCGGCAGAGGTTAGTAACCTTTCTTCGCTTACCAACAGACTATGCAAATTATTTCTTCTCAAAGAAATACGTACATCATTCCTTAAACAGGATCATGTCTACTGCATAAGTCGTAGGGCCGCGCAGGCCTTTCTCTGACCCACACAGAGACAAACACTTCCTCCATGGGGATCAAACGACATGTCGGCAAAAATAAAGTAGCAAGAACGCTGCTGAACTTATAGATTATGCTATGGATTAGAAAGTATAAAATGAGAGTGACAATTCTCAACACAATCATATCAGAAAAAAAACAGATAATAAAAGAAGAAAGAGTAGAAAAACTTTCTTTATTGATGAAAGATTACAACCTCGCAAGAGGCATTACAAGTGCGTCAAGCACAGGAAATACAAACAAATAAAAGGCTCGGCTGAGCAGCTTCGGTCGATGACGATGTCTTTACATCCGACCCAGAATTCAGAGAAACCAGACAGGCTCTGTTGAGCCACTGGTTAATCCCAAAGAACAAAGCAAGCCATCCACGAATCCCTTGGATGAACACATAAAGGGATCATAACCAGGTCAAGGACTCGTGGATGCCTATGCCGATGAGGTACCCCCCCAGAGGGATGCTGGCCTGCTAACCACTACCCAACAATAAAAGGCAGAGAACCAGCAGTCCACACCACTCTCCTCCCTCTTCACGTGGGAAGAAGATCCTCAGGCGGATGAGCTGAGGAATCCAAATCAAGGGGGGAGGCGAGGTCCATGTTAACCATGGGGGGTACGTATGCTTTGCATTTCCTGTGGATCCCCATGGCAAGTGGCAAAGGACACACAGAAGCGCATACGTGCGCTCCCATATGACCTCTGCGGGCCTCCCGTGCGCTCTCCATATGACCTCCGAGAATTTCTCCCTTGAGGACTATCTGCTTTTCAGCAGCTTCTCCATCACCCCAGCTATCTGGGATGAACTAGCTTTCAAAAGGAAAGCTCAATCTCTCCACTCTCAACTTCAATGAAATAGATGCCATGGAAACTCTTACAACTCAGAAAAGAAAGTCTTGGGAGATAGCCTAACATGGCCCGCTCCTCCCATTTTTATAGGCAAACAGACCGGGGGGCAGCCATTAAAGCAGAAAACCCCGGGATTCAAAATGCCCTGGCCACGCTGCCACGTGACGGTTCAGGGTAAAAGAGCGCTTTCCAAAGCGCCGAATGCATTTCCCAGGCCATGACGCACGAAAAAGATTTCCCTCTGATCTCGAATCAAGAGCCTTAAATGCAAAAATCATTCGCCGATCCTTGGGATATGGGCAGGCCTAGAAATCGCCTCGTGAAAAAATGCCATCCAATGGCGATCGAATGCTTATCTCGTACGTTAAAAAGACCCGTGTTGAAAAGGCCAACAAGATAAATGCCCTACACAAAAAATAAAGCGTCCTTCGGTGAATTACAAATCGTCTCATTCGCCCAGGCAAAAAACAAAATGATTTCTCATAGACCGAACCATCCGCCAAATCTCGGCCGAGGTACTCGCGCAATTTTTGGTCATCTTGCACTGAACCATTTTATGCCTCGGCCGAGCGAGCCAACCTCTTATTTCGGATTGACCAAACTATCTGCCTAACCTCGGCCTTAACCAAGACATTTTCTCAAGTCTTAACCGAGCTAGCTCATACACCGGCGAAGCAAAGCGGTTCAGCTTTGAATAGGCAAGTGTCACTGGGCTTTCAATTGGCACGCGCAAGCGCTCCCTATGGCCACTAGGTCCTTGCGTCTACCGGTGATGGCGTTAGAGAAACCCTTTCCCTAACCAGCCTTACCCCAGAACAATAAATAAAAATCACAGAAGAACAAAGTCCTACCCAAACACAAAGATGTACGGGAAGCCAAGCCTTCCCAACCAAGAACTCTCCACTAAGTAACTTGAAAAATAATGAGGTTGCCCGAAGGCTACAAAGACACTCCTCTTTGTCCGTAACAAAGATCTCTCAAAGTGTCCGCCCCAACCTCACTCAACGAAAACTGACCTATGGATGCCCTGCACCCGCGCACCGCTCGTGCGTGTCAGCCACATCTCGTGCTCGCCTAAGTCCGCTTGACTTAGACATGTGCCACTGCGATCTCTGCTGATCCAGCCACTCGCCAACCTTACGAAGCCTCCTCTGGTCATTTAGTGGCACACCTGAACTCCTCTCGGATGTTTTCTTCCTTGAAACGATGGAAGTCTTCCTTTGATCCAATCTGATCGAATTCCTTTTCAATGCCAAGGCCTAGGGTCTGCCCAGCCTTATATAGGCCCGCCTAATCACCTTAGCCACCGCCTCATCCCTTTGGATAGGCCTTATCCAATGGATAAGCCTTATCCAAAGGCTATCTCAACAAATCAGATAATACCGGATGTGTTCTTTACCGAACGGTCTGCCCAACCGCCCGCCAAACTGTCCGCCCAAGCACCCAGGCACACGCTCGGCTCTGTGCGCGCGCGCCCGCTGCGTGCGCTCGGCCGTGTCGCCCGCACAGCCGCGTGCCAATGCATCGTGGATGCATCTGCCAGGCTGGCAGCGCGTTCGCGTGATCCGCCCGAAAATCATGGGATATCCCGTCGAAATCTCTGCTCCGCTGGCTCTGCGCAACCGCCCGAAGATCTCGGAGATCCTCCGAAAATCCTGGCCCCGCTGGCACCGCGTCCATCCCACGTGCACGCGTCCAGCGGGTCGGTTGGCCCGGCCAACGGTCGGGACACATGCCAGGATGGAACATGCCCGCTTGCCGGCCAACTGCCACCATCATGCGCGCCAACGGCCAACTGCTGCAACTGTCGCACACCCGCGCACAGGACTGTGCACATGCTCGGCGCCCGGCGCCGATGTACACGCATGCTCGCATGCGCCCAGCACCCACCGCTGGCACGTGCGCGCCTAACGGCCGCCGCTAGCCCGCGCACCTATGCCTGTGCATGGCAGCGTGCGCCCAGTGCCCGCTGCTGGCCTGTGCGCGCCCAGCGCCCGTTGCTGGCCCGCACATGCCTGCCCATCCCAGTGCACGGCCGTGCATGCCCGCCGCCCAACGCCGGCTCTCGCATGCGCTCACGCGCATCCAAGGGCCTGGGCAACGTGCCCAAGGCCTGTCCGCATGCCTAATGGTAGCGCACCATCCTGTGAGTGGCCCGGCCATCGCGTGCTCCAGCCACGCTTCGAGCGGCCAAGGCCTCCTCTCACCATACTTGCGCAGCATCCTGCACTGCGCCATCCCGGGGGTTCTGCAGAAACGAGCAGCATTGCAGACTGAACACTACCCATGTGCAGGGCTTGGCCTGCGCGCAACCTCACCACGTGCCGCATAGCCAAGGCCGTAACACAAGGCATTCAGTTTGAAAGGAGCAAACCAACCCAAAGGCGAGAGTTACACATGATCCACTCGCCATCAGCTTCTAGCACAAAACGGCCGTTCATGCGATAAGTGATTTAAAACAATAAGGCAAAACCGATGGAAACAAAAGATCCATTCATTAAAGTTTTGGCCAAGGTACAAGTCTGAAAGGAGAAAAATACATATGCAACCTTTAGGAGTCAGGGTTCGGGTCGATCATAGGAGCCTCCTCGGTAACATCCGGGAGAACTTGACTTGCTTTGCCTGCTTCGAATGATGTTGGTTCCTCGGCAATGAGCTAAGGGCGTTCTTCAGGAGCCGTGGCCTCGTTAGGGCCTAGAATAGCCTCATGATCGACATTCGAGATGTCCTCATATTCCTCTTCTTCGACCCCCAGGGTACAAGCATCAAAATGTTCGGCATCCAAAAAGACAAGTCCCATTCGGGATGCACCTGAGAGATCTTTGCTCGAGTCTCCTCTTCGCCGAACCGAAATGCATCGGCACAAGCCCCTCTACGTTCTTCAGAGAATTGCGCAGAATTTTTATACTCCTCCACAACCGAAGTAAGCTAATTTTGGAGTTCGAGGTTCATTCGGCGACTCACGGATAACTCCGCCCTTAAAGCTTTAAACTGCTCCTGCGCCTCGAGCTCAATTCTACCCATATGCAAAATATCAGTGTTTGAGCTCACGAGCAAAAGAAAAACACTGAAAATGAATAAAAAGGAAGACGTCGCACCTCTTCCTCTCGCCGAGCCATTTTAGCGCTCAGCTCTTGAACCTTTTCCAAGGCCTTCAATTTGGTCGCCTTATTTTGGTGAAGACCCTCCTTGAGGTCGTTAATTCGGGACTGCTTGTCCCCAACTTCCTGCCGAGATTGATCGAGATTGTCAGTGAGCCGAGCAATCTGCTCATATTGCCATTTCAGCCGATTCTTCATATCGGCAAATTCCTTATTTAAACCGGCAAGCTGATCCCGCTACTGCTGGTACTTGTGCTCCTCCTCTTCGAGCTTCTTGCTCCAACTATTCTTCTCCTCAGCATGACTAGCCCTCAGCTGGCCCCACCTCTTATCAAAATGCTGCTGCATAGCATTGACTTTGTCGTCATATTAGCCTTGATATGGGATAACTCTAGGCAGGCCTTATCCGATTGTTCGCGAAAACCCTGGAGCTCTTTGACCTGAACCTCTAATCGAGAGGCCCTTTCGGCTGCAAGTCGGTAAGACTCGCTCACCCTCTCGAGATCTGCCCTAGCAGATGCCAGGGCCCCAGAAAGTTGGCTGGTCGAATCCACTCTCGTCCGAAGGTTGGCCACCTCCTTCCTAGCCTGAGCACAGGCCCCAGTGGCCAAATTCAAGCGCCAAGTCAGCACCCTTGTGACCAAAGCATTCTGTGAGAAAAACACCAGTAAGAAACCATGGCCCAACCAACCAACCATGAATTACAACCTCGGAACAATAACTTACCCGGGAGATGTAGTTTGAAGCCATCATCATGAGAGTAGTATTATTGATTTCAGGTAGAAGGAAAACATCCTTCGGCACCCTGAGCCGATCAAAGGCCGCCTTAATTATATCCTCGGCGACGGGCTCGCCCATCGAGGAGCTCCCCCCGCTCGCAAAATTGATTTCATCAAGGCAGTGAGCATATCATCTACCTCCGGGCTGTGGACAAAAGAGCTCATAGCCGAAGAACTGGCCTGAAGAACTTTGGCCCGCAAAACCATCTGCTTGACCTCCTCTGCCAGGACTCTAACCTGCGAGGCCTCGAATGCTTCGGCCCAACCGAAGGACTCTCGGCCTGAACGTCCCCTTCATTCAATGATTCTTCTTCTTCTTCTACTGGTGCGTCAACCTCTTCCGCAGCGTCCCAGGAACCATGGAAGAGAGATCCTCAATGGGAGGTACCACGACCTCCACCAACCTTTCAGCAGGCAACTCCGCTTGAGCTTCGGCAGCCACCGCTGCCTCTCCTAACCCCTCCGCCTGGGCAGGGGTCTCTTCCATACATAGTGGACTCTCCACCATCGGTAGCTGAAAGAAATCTGGTGGAGGGATAGCTGAACGTACCGGTGACATCTCCTCGGCGTCATCTGATATGACCACTATCTGGAGGGGGGGGAACCTCGACGGCTCTCTCCGAACTTCCCCCAATGGCTCCTCTGCTATCTCGCCTCCCTCCGGTAGGGAGGGCTTATCGGTCACAGCTAGCGTTTCCACTTCCTCCCTCTCTGAGGTTGAGGGGTGGTGGCCGACACCATCTTTTCTAAGCTCCTTTGAGTGAGACCTAGAAGGGTGAGCCCTCTTCTCAGACCTATGCTTATCCCTGGAGCTAGAGCCCCTATGGCGCTTTCCCAGCTCCCTCTTTATTTGACCCGCAAATGCGGACCTCTCGGCTAAAAACACAATGGATGTTCAGTTAAACAGTGGCAAGATTACATAAACATACCGACCATTAGTGCAAAGACTCACCCTGAGGGTCAACAGAGCTAAGCCCGACGGCGAAAAGGGCATCCTCTGCTAATAAGGTGCTGGTAAAGACCTCCTGACCGCTGCGAAGGATAGCCAGAACCCTTTTCTCCTGCCCGCTCAACTCCAAACGCGCCTCCGGATCCTTTACATAACTGGCTCATCCTTTCGGAAAATCCGAGCCGATGTTTCCTTTGGCAATGAGAAATCGAGACTTCCACCCCTTTATCGAAGAAGGGTTATCCGAAATCATCTTAAATGACTTTCGGGGGCCAATGTAGGGCCACTCAGAGCTCCTCCCATAAACCAGGTTGTAGCAAACTCGAAATAAGGGAAGGGTCACAGTCGCCCCAACGTGACTGCACATCGAGATGAACCCAACGAGATTGCGCCAGCTATTCAGAGCCACCATCGTTGGGCATATGTTGTAAAACCTCATCACCTCCTGTATCAACGGGTGAAGAGGGAACCAGAGACCTGCCCTCAAGCTCTCCTCGTAGAAGAAGACTCCCCAGCTCAACTCGGTTGAAACCCGATGCTTGGTCCTCGGCACCCATAAGGTTACATATAGAGGAACTCTATAATGGTGACGGATCCTATCCAGATCGTCTAGGGTTACCTCAGAAGCAACATCACTTGGACCACTCATATTGGCTGAACAGGGGGTAAGACACGAACAGACAAGCAAGGGCACAAAGAGGGAGCAAAAAATCTCTGCAGCAGGGACAAAGGGGCATTGCAGAAGGAACGCTGCCCCAGCCTCTTTAAATAAGCTCTTTAGAAAGAAAGCCCTAGATGCCAAAAATCCCGATATAGGCACAAAAAATAAAGGATTCCCGCTACGTGGAACTTCCACTATCGTGGCTTGTTGGAAACGAGGCGTTTCCTCCTCGAGCTACGACGAAAAATGATGACGAAACAACGGCCCATCATTTACGAGATCATCATTGCCCGCCTTTTTGAATCCCCCAAATAAGATTGCTCCGGAATTCTACTCCCTATATCTGAACTTACACTTCGGACTAGGGAGTTAGGGGCATGTGATGAGGGGTAAAATCATCATTGTATTATTGATCGTCCACATCGGCGATTGGGTTACGCCCAATCCAAACACCTTGCTAGCCAGCCAACATAACATCCAAGCGACGAAGCCAAACCACCTCTGACAAAGTAGGGTCGCCCCGACAACCCGAATCGTCCTCATACTTTGGCCATCCGAGCCGAACCATTCCTCGGTAACCCGAGCTATCTTCATACTTCGGCCATCCGAGCCAAACCATTCGTCAGTAACCCGAGCTATCTTCATGCTTCAGCCATCCGAGCCGAACTATTCCTCGGTAACCCGAGCTATTCTTCGGTAACCCGAGCTATCCTTACACTTCGGCTATCCTAGCCGAGCCATTCCTCGGTCATTCGAGCCAATCCATTTTACACTTCGAAAAACCAGGCTATTCCTCATTCAGGCCAATCACGGCATTCAAAATACCTCTGCAGAATTTGGCACGGGAGAGTTCAAATCCACTATAGCTGAATAAGATTCCAAGCGACGAATCATGCCCAGAAATGGCCTAGGATCTGCGAGAGTGGCCTAGGTCTATGTGATCATCGAGCCTTAAGGCATCAACCAGTTCTCCCAGTCGTCGATCCTCTAACTGACAAGATACAGACCCTACCGGCCTCATAACAAACCTGATTCAAATCCTAACAGTTTTCAGACCCCATCCGGGGTATGTCCAAGGAATCAAATGATCACCTATAAATACTAAAGCCTTCCAACCTCTCAGGTACATACACAAAAGAACTCTAAGACAACCCCTTATGCATTCATTTTTTTCACTCCATTAGAGCTCTCATACGAGCCGGGAGGAATATCTCTCTGTGAGAGTCTTCTCTTCACATCTGCTTACTGTGAATCTTCACTGACTTGGACGTCGGAGGGTCCTCCGCAGAGGGCAACCCCCACAGCACCCTCTGCGTGCGGACTGTCTTGCATGTTCCATTCCGAGGTGGTGAGATCGATGCCCGGATCAGGAGCCAAAAGTATATCCGAGTCGGAGAACGAATTTCTATGGCAATAATTATTAACTTTGTTTGATTTGCTGAAACATAAGAGGGTAAAAAGTAAATACAATGAGAAAAAGAAAATAAAAATAAAATGAAGAATTTTTAAAATGTTTGGTTTGAATGCAAGAGTTAAAAAAAAGGGAAATGAGTATAAAGAAAGTTGTCACATTATGTATAGATTATCTTGATTCACTTGCTATTTGTTATTGCCCAATCAGAGTTAGTGTTTCGAATGCTGAGAGAAAATTTAGTTACTTTTTTATCAGCAAAAAATATTTTTTGAAAAAAAAACTATAAATTAAACAATACTTATACCATGCTTCAAATAATTTTATTTAAAACCAATATTTTTACCAACATCACGTGGCTTTCTTTTGCTTTTTGGTGATATTTATGAGGAAATTAGTGGAGCTGGTGGTGGGAAGACGTGGTGCTGGCTAGGATACGTTTTTTTAGTTCTAAAAAAGGACCGAAGATTAGCATTGCAATACATAAAAATCCATATAATTAGATTATATTAAATTAATTAGTGACCACTTAGGTTCATTTTCATTTTATAATCTTTGCTACAAAACTTCAATGCAATTGTATCCATTAAACAAACTCAGAAAGCAGGAGCTTTTACAAGCATAACTCAAGGAAAAGATTAAAAGAAAACACACAAGTTGTCGTTTTATGTAAAGCAGGTTATAAAAATTTCCTCAAAATTTTATATAGAATAAAAAACAAAGGAATGAAGTAAAATGTTGAATTTAGAGAGATAAAGAAAAGAGAAGAAAAGAGAAAAAATATTGACTTGCTTCGCCTTCATAACTCTAAGTATTAAAATTGAAGATATAAAAGTTTATTGGTTTAAAAGAAAGCAGAAGGTCTCTTGATGTGATTATCTATATACTTATATCAAGTAAATATGGTTATAAATAAATTTATTATATTTAAATATACTAAATAAATATTTTTATTAATAAAAATGATATTTTACACAAAGATTTATATATACATGCATAAACATTGATTATATGTATTTTCAAAAAGATATACGTAAGGATGAAAAACTTATATATATATATATTAGAAAAAAGATTTTAATAGAGAAGTGTTTTTTTTTTCCCTCAAAGTAATAGCTATATTTTTTTTTGAAAAAAGTTGAACACTAGATAAAATCACATGACGATTTAATTTGGACTAGGATGGTAGAGAAAAAGTAAACTTCACTATAAATTGAGAGCAAAATAGAGAGTACTTATGCGCAAGCTTCCTATTTATTCCTTTCCATTCGTATTTTTTCTCTTCCTTTCTCATATTAAACTTATTCCTTTTTTATTTTTAAGAGAACAATTAGTTGAAAAAAAAATGCTTGCAAACTACTTCATTCTACAATATAAAAAGCTTTTTTTTTTTGAAAGAAACATGCTCTCAAAATGAATGTTAGGGTCAACAGATAAATGTTGAAGTTATAGAATGGCAATATTATTTATTTAATTATATGGGTGAGCCCTTGGGAAAAGGCTTACATTAGTTACATGAGTTGGGTTGACATTTATTTGAGCCCAAGAGCCTTTATGGAAGCTTAGGATTAGCTTAATTATTTTTACTTTATCTTGAAGATCTTATGCCTTGGAGAGAAATCAATTTACATTTGTTGCTTCTAAGGGTCTATGGGAGGCCGTGCTATTAGGGGGCATTTGATAGCAGATAATTTATCCAGATTATTGATAATTTAAAAAAGACTCATCATATAACTATGTTTGGTATATGTTTTGAATGAGAACCTATCATGTAGTGGCAATCTGGATTACCTCTTATGAGGTAATTCAGATTACTTTAGAGTTTGAGAAGGATTTATTTGAAAACAAGGGATCAAGCACTCTAAGAGAGCAATAGCTTAAGAGTAAAAAATATATAAAATTTATAATATCTCAAACAATTATCACCATAAAGATTTAGACCTATTTGAATTAGCTGCTAAGATGCTTATAAATAACTATTTTTAATTATATGAGATAGCTATTGGCTAATAATTGAAGTCAATCGTTATCTTAAAGAGATCTTTATTTTTTTTTTAAAAAGGAATGAAGGTAATTAAGAAGAACAGTATTTTGGAAGTAGAAAATCTATAAAATCTATAATACCTTAAACATTGTAGGAGAATTTATGCATGGGATATTTTGATAATGAAATAATTTTCATATCAACTATTGAACACATATAAATTTTAAAATAATAAAAATAATGGCCTAACATTTATTGGTTGAATATTATTAAAATTATCACAAAGATTCGTTGGATTTGGCTATATGCATATATAAATTAAATATTTTGTATTAAATTCAAACCTATTTATTTTTTCAAAATTTGGCTCACATCTAATATTTAAGAACAATGAGTCAAATTTAGAGCAGCACTTTGATGTTTAATTTTGCCACTTTGCAACCAGCTTCCCAATTCATATTAATTCATCAAAAATGTTATCCTGCTATTGAAAAGAAATAATAAAATTTTAAAAAATAAATATTTATCCTAAGCAATGGCTGTTTTTTTTTTTAATTTTTTTAAGAACAAGATAACCGAGTCTGGTTTCAAATGGTGTGTGTGTCTATATATATCATGAAACTCTCAGCCGGCCTGCAGCAACGAGATCATGCGCTCCCTGTAGGCGTTCACCCACTCTACTCCCCCCACCCAACCCAACAAAACGGCGGGCGAAGCGACGGGCCGACGGCCGGGTCGGATCCAAAAGGTAAGGGTACGGTTGGTGACCGCACTACACCATCCCTCTCCTTCATTTTGATTTCAAACGGGCCAATCCGTTCCCTTCCCCTAGACGTGGGTCCCACCGCCCCCGTAGAAACCAAGTCACGGAACCCCAGCCTCTGAAGCCTTCCACGGTTCCACCAAAAGAAACGAAAAAAAAAAAAAAAACAGCAGAGCGAGAAAATAGAAAAGCAAGATCCCTCTCCAGAGATTTTTAGAGGCCGATCCATCTACCCATCGATCGATCGAGAGAGAGAGAGCTGGGCTATGGCGACGGAGCGCGAGAAGGAGCGGGAGGCGGAGCTGGAGAGCGCCATGTACACCAACTGCCTCCTCCTAGGGCTGGATCCGGCGATCCTCGGCATGGGCGGCGGGGCGGCAGCAGCCCCCGCGTCGGCCTCTTCCGCCACTCCAACCCCCGGATGGGCGAGCAGCTCCTCTATTTCCTCCTCTCCGCCCTCCGCGGCCCCGTCCAATCCGCCAAGGCATGACCCCACCCAATCTCCCCATTGCTTCCCTTCGTTTCCCATCTCTTCGTCTTGGAATTTGATTTGGATGGGCATTTCTCGCTGTGGGTTCTTCCGATTCTCTTTATTAGTTTTAACTCAGTCGGGATCTGTTGATCTGGCAGGATTTCGACAAGGTGTGGCCGATCTTCGACTCGGCCCAGTCCCGGGACTTTCGAAAGGTGGATCTCGTTTCTATCTTTTTGTGCGAGTTTTTGGTTTTTGGAGGGTTGTTTATGTTGAAATTTGCGTGTTTTCTTTTGTTGCTGAGAAGATTGTGCAAGGGATCATTAGTGAGCTGGAGTCTCAAGGGGCATTGCCGAGGAGTAATTCTAGGGTTTCGTCCCTTGCAACTTGTTGTGGGCCGAGGTCAGTTCTTATATGTCCACGTTTTCTTTTAAGCATTCTGCTGTGTTGCCTCAGATAGCAAGATTTTGCTAGTTTACTGTACTGAGAATGCTGGAATTCAGGTTGACCTGTTGTTCAAAGTGATGCTCTGATGTAATTGCAATTTTGGTTCAATAGCGCTGGATGGGTTGGCATTGTCAATAATGGGACATGATCACATTATTTTATTAGATCAAAACCATGATCTATGTTTAACTTCTAGAATTTCGGGAGATTTCTATTGCAATATATATGGGTGATTATTATGCTGTCACTTCTTTCGTGGTATTGGAAATGCCATATTATTGGTCCAAACTGAGCCATAAGGCAGACAAATATTCCCCCCTTGACTTGAGGCATGAGTTATGATTACTAATAAAAGGGTTTTGTGATGACTAGCAGCATGATACCAGTATTTGAAAAGACATGATAACCGGAGTGGTGGTAGTTTTGTGATATTACATTATTTTTATAAAATATTGGGCTTCAATCTGGGAGGATTTTCATACCATATATGGATGCATAATTTTGTGTAAGGTAGCATAGAGGTTACATTTGAAACATTTGTTGTCAGAAGAATGAAATATCAAACTCTGATCCTCACTTTCTCCTGCTTTCTGCATAAACATCATCCATTTTCCTGTGTGCAGTCATGTCTTCTACTTCTTACCTTTCCTTCTGTTTTTTGCCATAGCAATATATATAAAATATATCCACTGAAAACCCGTAGCATTGATGATCTTTCTTAGTCCTTGAAATGGTTTCTCTTATGATTTGTTGCATATTTGATATAACCTATCCTAAAGTGATGTTCATGTTAAAGTGTTTTTTTCCTGCCTTTTTTTTAAGAAATCAAGATCATACAATTGGTAGCATTTGTAATAAAACTTTGGTATTTTGCTCTAAGATGTGTTACAAGCACAACTATCTAAATTTTGAGTTGCTGGAAGACTTTTATTATTGTTGTAAATATGTTATTTGGAATGTCTGACTTCATGTTCCACTACTCATTTATCTGCATCTTTATGTTTTTCCACAACATTTAAAATTGTTTAGAAAAGCTACTTCAATTGTTCTATTCAATTCTTACACAATTTTATCTTGACAATTGTCTTTATTCTTTGTTCACGATGTTTATTTTGCAAATCCCAGTGTCTCTGATTTTTTGTCTAGCACTGTTATAGATTGAACGTTGTATGCATTGGGCCTTGGAGGCAAGAGAGGAGAAGCGGGATGGGCAAACTAGATTGTGCTCCTCATAAAGAACCTTTTGTTTAATAATTATGAGTCAATTATTGCTTTAGCCAAGACTAGACTACTCTTGATTCATAGATACATTTGTCTCATTCATGTGTAGCACACTGCCTCCGAGCTTTTGGAGTAAGCACCTAATCAGATTGGTGAATGACCAGTACTTTGGACGCCTTTTCACTGATAAAAAATGGTGCTGGTTGCCTTGCTGGCACCAACTGCTGTACTATGTTTTGATATGCTATAGTATGTTCTGGCATCATACTAGACCTACACCTGATTGTTGTGGGACCACTTCCAAGATTTTAATCTTGCTTTTGGCCTTGGAAAAGGCAACAGAAAAGACCATTGTAATGCTTTTCATGTATGGTTTATTATTATGTAAATTGACCAATCTCTCAAAGGCACCCAGATAATTCATTGCTATACCAAAACACCAGTATAGGTCTTATTCTTACCTAATAGCTATGTGTAATTTCTGTTATTTTTCTGGTAATTATTAAGTTGTCTTTTTGTATGACGCCTCTCGAGTTATATGAGATGCATCTGACCTTACCTTATTGAAGTCCATGCTTTGGATTTCTTGAAAACTGCATATTTTTATTCGATTTTGATGGATGCCAATGGGTTGCTTTATTTCTTCTATACGATCCTCATTTTCTTTCCAGCTGATAATATTTTAGCTCACTGTGAAAAACCACATATTTTTATTTAATTTTAATAGATGACAATGGATTGCTTTATTTCTTTTATGTCATCCTTATTTTTTTTTCCTGGCTGATAATACTTAGCTTACTTGGCAATTCTGTTAGGCAACTTTGCATTCTCGTTCCTGGTTACTAGCCATTCGATGATCAGCGTTCATTGACCAAAAGTTTAATGCCTGATCCCTTGTTTAAAGGCAACCGATCTTTTAGTCCATGTCTTGTGATTATATACAAGAATAAGTGTGTGTGAAATTTATGAGCAGGGATTTAAAATGAAATATGGACATACCTTAATCATTAAATGAGGTTAAATGTGGCCTTGGCACTATTTTTTTTCCCATTTCCATTTCTTATAGTTTGTCTCTCCTTGCTACCGTGATATTTTTGACATATTATCTATAGATCTTAGATATCCATGCTTTTTGTTGGTTAGTTCCTTGGATCAGTCTGTGTAACTGTTGCAACATCTAAAGTATGAATTCACTTGAATGCAGATTTGTTGAGCTTTTGTGGCAACTTTCTGTGCATGCCTTACGAGAAGTTCATAAACGAACATTTGCTGCTGATGTAGCTTCTAACCCTCTTCCTGCTTCACTAACTGATGTTTCATATTTGCATGCAGCTGCATTACTTCCTGTGACCAAGGTAATCTAAATGACTTGGTCTTTTATTTTATTAGGTAAACTTTGGTTTTATTATTTATAACCATATTTCTTGACTGGTATCACTTGGATTATAGTATATCATTGTTTGAGTAATTTACATGAGAGTTTTGTTTTCTCTAGTGTCTTCTCTTGCTTTCTTTGATAAACTTGTTATGAAAAATGAGTTGAAATTTTCAATTACTTCAATTAGAAAAAGAAAAGAAATAACTATTTGGGGATGATTACATCTTTGGTAATGGGCATAGTTTGGCTATAGGCCGGTCAGACCATAGTTAGGTCTTCCTTGGGTGAATTAAAATCAGGCTTCAAGATGGTTGATCTCAGTTTTTCAGACACAGTATGTTTGGATTGAGTGAAACTTGTCATCAGCCTAGCCTTTTTGGAAACTGACTACTTACCCTATTATTGCTCCCATTCCTTGACTCCTGTTCTCCCATTTTGGACCATCGTACCATTTCCTCTCTTGTACTCCTCTTCTCACCTGCTCCTCCCTCTGCTTGCTTTCATCATTTCCCTCCTTGCATCAGCATCCCACCATGTTGTATGCATAATCATCGTTCTTTTTGTATGTTGCATGTCTATTGTAGTTTTCATTGCCTCAATGCAGGCTGTGGCTCGAAATGTTGCTGTTCAGGACCTCTTAAGCTACCCTTCTTTCATCTTGTCTTTCTTTTGCCTCTCTCCAACTCCCTTTAGATATGGTTAATAGTTAATCAAACCCAGGTTTTCTCAGGCCTTGAGAAGCAGGCTAAAATCTGGCCTGAATCTTTCTAATGGGTGTGCTGGACCTGACGTAGGTTAGTTTGACTTGGTCAAGCATTTTATCTTTTCTTAACATGTTACATCTTCTTCCTTGCTTAATATTTGTTAAAAAAGCATATGGCAATCACTTTTTACAAATTCACGCTGGTGACTTTTTTTTACAGTTTGTAATATTTTCTTGTTAAACAGGCTAGAATAGCTCTTGAGCGAAGGAGATTTCTGAAAAATGCAAATATTGCTGTTCATAGGCAAACTATGTGGTCTAACTTAGCCCATGAAATGACTGCTGAGTTTCGCGGTCTTTGTGCTGAAGAGGTAGACGGTAACTTCCATATAGTCCCTTAAATTATTACATATGATGCATTCATTTGTTTCTGCTCTCAAATTTTTCTTTTGTACATCAATGTTATTTATATGCCAACTGTTGTGTTCAGGCCTATTTGCAGCAAGAGTTAGAAAAGTTGCAGGATATGAGAAACAAAGCTAAGTCGGAAGGGGAATTGTGGGATGATCGCATCTCCAGCTCTTCTAGTCAGAATTCCCATCTAGTATCTAAGGCGACTCGTCTTGGGAATCATTATTAGCTCGTAAGAGTAAGTTCAAACCATTATTATTTCAAATACACATATACATGCTTTTCCTTGAAGTGTTTGGACAACTTTCTGTAATATTTGTGCATGTAGAAATTAATTTCTGACTTTCATTTGTAGTGCAAGATGATATTTCGCTTTACATTAGTCTGAAAATTGTTGCAACAACTTCTTCTAGTTAACTGGCCATCATATGCAACTCTTGTGGTAAATGAAATTGGCATGATTGTGGAGATATCATGCTTGAGCTGAAAAGCATCATGTTTATTTCAGGTTTTTTTGCAAGTTGAAATTAAAGGCATTTTGATTCCTCTGCAGCAGCAACAACAACAACAACAACAAAGCACTTCGATTCCTCTATATATTAATTTTTTTCTTCCCATATTATTCTTTTGTGGAAGTTTTTCACGTTCTTTAAGGAATGGTAATAGTTATAATGTAGCAATGACATTCACATGAATATGAAACTGGTAATATTTTGTCATACATTTATACAATAATAGTTTTTTTTTCTTACTTTCCTTGCATGCTTGAATATGATGAGGTCTATTTCAATACTGGTCTCAACTTAGTTTTGTGGGCAATACTATCAACCAGACATTTGTATAGAGTATGTATGTGGTAGACTGGATCTGTCACATGTTTGAAGCCCAGGGAGAATTACACTTGTGGTGTGACACCATGTATGGTTGATTGGAATTTGTTTAGGAGCAATTCAGATGGTAAATCAGATTCTTGCAACAAACCTAGGAGATTTCTTCTATTATCTTTTCTTCTTTTGTCTTGCTTTAATTTACTTTAAGATGTGTCCTTTTTAGATTTATTTTTGATTTTTTACAGTGAAGATTTGATATTTCCTTTACATGGAGAATTTCAAAATCTTGTAGGATGCTTAGAAAGAGTGACAAATCTCAAAAAAATGCATGTGAAAGTCTTGAAATGGGATATAAAAGAGGCTGCCCTTTATAGAGTATTCTATCCTCAATAGGTTTGTGTGATGAAGAACTTATAACTAAAGAAATGCGATATTGCTTGTTTGGTGTGGTTACAAGAAGAAATAGGATGTTGCTTGTTTAGGATGGTCAGAGGATGAAGTAGAGCATATCTTGTTTGGCATGATTAGAGGGCAAGAAGGAACAGGAGGCATAGGAGAGGAGTTGAGGAGGTGGAGGGAAGAGTATGAGGTGCGGGGTGGTGAAGGGATGAGAAGAGATATGGTTGAAGGGGATAGGAAGAATTTGGTAGATAGAGGTGATGAGGCAAGCTAAAGTTTAGTTAATTATTAACATTTAGTATAATGCATACTTAAAAACACATTTGGGCTCGGCTGGCTTGAGTTGGGTTAAGAGCAGCCATACGTGGTTTGAAAGACTTTCGAGCTTGGCCTGAGGCCTGAAAATGGGTGGAACAGACCTGAACCATATGCAGCTAGGATCTATACTTCAAGCTGGCTCTAACTCATTTCCAGCTCTAGTAATCCCCACTTCTTGGAAAAAAGCTGGAAACTGAGGTTGTTAATAACCTTAAGACCCTATTTATAAAAGACTTGTAGGACAGCCTTACTAGTATTCATTTCCATTGAAGAGGATAGGGCTTTCCTGCTTCGTCTATTTTCGGTTGAAGATTTTGGGAAATTGGAAGATGGCATCCTAACTATGTTAAGATATTTTTTGAGTCATAGGCAACTTCGATAAATTAATTCCATCATCTGATGCCAATCTATAATTCAAAAGAAATTCTATAAAGATTTTAGGCTTTGACGTGCCTTTGCAGGTAATTATTATTTCCACATCTCCTGTCTCCAAATTAAGTATGAAAATAATATTATCAATTAGAATATGCTCTTCTAGGATGGTAAACTGTCATACTTGGCTCTATTTGACACGTGAATGTATTCATTGTGGGAGTAATTAGGTTATTCTATATTTGATTTGCAGAAGTTGATGTTTGAGTTCCTGGAGAATTAAACATGCTTCCATGTTAGATAATAATACAAATCTGAGAATGCTTTTTTGGAAGGGTCAAGTAGTACTTTGGTTGTCATGTAAGAATCTGTCTACTGTAACGTTTGTGAGAGTATTCTTACTTTAATTGTTAACTCAGAATCTAGGTTCTCAATCTCAATTCTTAGTTCAAATTGTTTGCATTTTGATACTACCCTCATCTAATGTATTTATGGACCCTTGTTTTCCTGTTTGTTGAATAAGTATTCAACAGATTGATGAATAAAATTCGAGACAGAGGCTTAATTTGGATTTCTTTCCCATAGAAGAATATCTTTAATCTGTCATCTGCAGTTTGTAGATGATACTTTGGTTTGGTGCTTCAATAACACCAAACAAAAAAAAAAAAAACTTTTTGCTCTTACAGGTCCACCCAAGATGCATTTAGTTCTTTATTGCAGATTCATTTCAAGACTGAACTTAATGCAAGAGAGAAGCAAAAAGAGTTCAATTAGAGTCCCACCTAATTGAAAGGGTTATAAATTTTTGTCCCACCCATTCCTATGTTGATCAAAGAACTGCAGCCATTGTTTGAGCTCCAACATTGAAATTGCCTTGCAATACGATGAAGCATCTTCATTTCTTTTGGGGGTTGATATATTCTTTCATGTGTTATCCACTTTGTTGGCCTCAAATTCTTTTTCCAGCTCTCTAGCAAGTCATTGTGACCACCAAGCTTGGAATGTTTTGATCAGATTTAGTGGAACACTTGAAAGCTTGATGTCAATTTTACATCTCACTTGTTAGGCTTTATCTGTTTGCTTAAAATTGTTGAAGAAATGGACTGTAGATGCTACCTGGGTAATGCAGCACTCCCTTCAAAATCTTCTCAGAATCTCAAAACTGCACCAGCTTTCTAAGCGCAAAAGTGTTTTTTTTAATATCCGCTTCCATGCACTTGCACTCACTCCTGATGTTGGCAACTAAGAATGAGACTTAAAACTTTAGAAGTTATTGATATATCTTTTCTTGGGAGTTTTTTTTTTCCCGTGAAGCATATATCACAAAATAATTATTTTCTACCTAGGAGTAGTGGCGTCTAACCCCCACCCACATCCCCAAAATTGTTGTTGGTCTTCCAATTGAAGCAATTTTAAATGGCCTTACTGGCATTGGCTAAGAGATTATCTTTAGTTTGTGAGGGAGAACAAGTATTAGATCTTCATATGAGAACTATTTGGTTGAGCATTTCAAAATCAATCGTTTCTGGTTACATTTAATTTTCTAATTTCTCCCTAGTTGCATGAACATCAAATGTAATCAATAAGGTTGGTCTCTATACCTGCTAATTGACCTTTCAGGTTCATGATATGCACCTCTTGAATAAAGTTGCTTTGATTTCAACACCAATTTTTATAGGGTTGATGCCATGTTGGTAGTAGATTGCAGAAATTTCCTTATTCATCCCACAAAGCCTTCCTAGCTTGGAGTTTGCTCCATATCTCATTCCTTCGTTGTGCAAAAAGCTCGGGTGAGTGAAATTTTGGTTGGCTTAAAGAGACGATAGCCGCTGAATATGATGGGTGTGTTGGAAGGAATATACTGTTTAGGACTTTTGGGGGGTCTATTATGTTGGTGGTTTTATATCAATATATTTATTTTCTCAATATTTCAGAAAATCATGTTTATTTTGCAATGTATTATTTTTTATTTGATGGCAAACTTAATATGATAATGGGGATGCCCATGAGATTCCAAATCAAGAATAACTGAACCTATATTGGAATTTGCCTGTATTTTTTATTTGATGGCAAACTTAATATGATAATGGAGATGCCTATGAGATTCCAAATCAAGAATAACTGGACCTATCTTGGAATTTGCTTGTCTTCAGTTTGCCTATAAAATTAATGTTGATTTGTTTCCATATGTTTCTCATAAGTTGAATATTTTAAGTTAATATAGAGAAAATGTTTCCCAGCATTTAGAGAAATGAATGAATGACAAAAGATTGGGATCAACAAAAGTTTCAGCTGAAACTTTAAAATGATCTCTTTATTTGTGGCCTGTATGGGAACACGCCAAGTTGATCTTTTAGGAGTTTTGTGGGCTGAGAGAGTTTGTTGGGCCTATCCCAGGTCAAGCCAAACCCCTAGTTGATATCCCATGGGATTAAAAAAGAATATCCTATCAAGATCTTCTCTTTTTTTAGAATCTGTGATGCTTGGGCCCTTTGTTTCCCCCCTCTCTCCTCTTTCTCCCACTTCCCCTGCCTTGGTAGGAGTACCAAAATGTGCCCTTAGAGTGTTAACTGGGATTAAGTGATTAAGGGAGCTTAGTTTATGGATTGGTTAAAAAGAATTGCTTCAGACTTCTTATTTGGAATATTTTAGACCGATAATAATTCCTATTTAAACTTTGTGAAGTCAAGGAACATGCACGGGTGGTGTAATACAAAACAAAAAGGTCAATTGATCTCAACTGAATTGTTACTTTTTCCTGGATAATAGAAATTCTGAAATAGACAATCCCTTTTTTTCTTGGCCTTTTGCTCCGTGTTCTCTCACATTTGCTGCTTTAATTTCCTATGTTTGTGCCAAAAGGTATATGCAAATATGATAATGTATGCTGTTTCCCGATCAGGCACTTCACGATGTTGGAAGAAGGAATATTTTATTCCGACGTTGGGCAGAAACATGTTTTGAGTGTTTGTTAGATGTAAAGCTACAAAATGATATTCTTGTGTAATGAAGAATGCTACATTGTTACTAGTAGTTTGTTTTAGTTTAATAAAATATGACATTGCCACTTGTGTTTTCTTCTTTTCTATTTTCTTTATTGAATTATTTGGTGGTCATTTCTATAAACATAAACATATATATATATATATATATATATATATATATATATATATATATATATATATATATATATAGAGAGAGAGAGAGAGAGAGAGAGAGAGGGGGTAGACTTGGCTACATTCGAATGTAGCTAAGTTTAGGATCAAATCACCTTCTCCACCCTTAGTTTTACATGGATTTCAGAACCACCCCATCTTTTTCACTTTTTTTCATTCTTGGAATCCATGAATCGTGTGGATTCAAGGGTGGACGAAGTGACCGGATGTAGGCTTGGCTTCATTCGAATGCAGCCAAGTCCAGAATCCGGTTACCTTTCCAACCCTTGGATCCACACAGATTTCGAATCCATCCCATCTTTTTTACTTTTTTCATCTTTAGAATTAGTGATGACTGGATTTAAGGATAGGGGAGATGACTGGATTTACTTGACTACATTTGAATATAGTCAAGTCTCTCTCTCTCTCTCTCTCTCTCTCTATATATATATATATATATATATATATATATATATATATATATATATATATATATATATATATATAACATCTTACATCTGAAGTAGAGTTTCTTCCTCCCCCAAGATATTTGAATGGCTTGGGAGTTTCTTGCTCATATTGCGAATGTGCTGCATTGGAATGCAGGGAATGAATTCTTTTTTCAAACAATATTCTTTTTTCACTAGCTTGAAATGTGCATATGCAGCAATGGCTATTTTACTGGGCCTTCATTTGTATCATTGCAATCAATTTATTGCTAACAGTTTCACAATGTCAAGGAAACTTCAAAAGTTTTTGACTCTATATATGATTTATGTTTGCCGGACTAGATGAATATTTGATTTTTATCTTTGTATGCAGGTCAACATGAAGTTTTAGCTTCTGGCCCTATCGAAGATTTGATAGCCCATCGCGAGCATAGGTGAAATATAAAATTTCCTAAAAAATATTTCTCTGAAGAATAGGAAGTTTTCTTACATTCAGCTTGATTTTTCAGGTACCGCATCTCTGGAACATCTTTGCTTGCAGCCATGGATCTAAGTTCACATGTGCCATATTCAGATGTACTATCAGTTCGTACTGGTGAACTTTCTCCATCCATAGATAATCGGGAGCAAATGGATTCACCTCAATTTCAAGGGAAAAGTGATAATCTTTCTAGGGCAGATGACAGAAGTGGGAGAGTTCACCCCACTGTTGATGTAGCTGAAATTCTCAGGCGTTGGACCCATGCTTTACAACGTATTCATAAACAGTCACTTCACTTGGTAAGTTAATCTGCGGTGCAAGTTAAGTGTAACATGGATCTGCATGTACATCTGTTATGTGATTTCTTTTTTAACAGGCAAAAGAATTACTTAAATTATTCATATGGTAGGTGACTTATGGTTGCATGATTGGCTCTTGACTTGAGGTCACATTAGCATCATCTGGCATGTTTTTGAAGATCAAACAAATTAGTCAACATCATGCATGTGTATACCAAACCTATGCTTCCAACACAAATCTGGTACAAATATTGAAGTACTAGACATAAAATTATGTCTTTTACAAGGTTATTTTTCTGTATATTCTATTGGAAAACATTCTTTACTAATGTCAAATAGTTAATGTCAAGGTTTGCTGTACCAACCTATCATATTGGCACCTCATTGGTATGGTGCCGAATTCGATTTGGTATGAACTGAACTAGTCCGAATTGAGTGGAACTGCCATGCATCGGTTGATACCGAGTAATATTATAGTTTAGAGTTCGAAAAGAATCGGCACCTTGCCTTGATACAGGGTGCTTATTGTATGGAACTGGTAATATATCGATAGGTTTCTTGGTACTGATTTTGCGGACCTTGATTAATGTAGATTGAACATGCTGCTTTTGATAGTTGGTCTATTTTGTACAACCAACAGTGTATCTGATGTCAAACATCTAGTTTGTCCTTTTGAGAAACAGCATTATCTTCAAGGCTGAAACAGTCCTAGTAGAGGTGGAAAAATTCAGTTGTATGAGCCTTGCTTAAGATTTTTAATTCATTCGCTTCGTTATCTTCTTTGTTCCTTTCATTATGGTGATGTGTGTGTGTGTGTAGATCATTTTAGACATATATTGGACACAGTGGTCCAATGACATCAAGCTCTTTTCTGAGGTAAGACTTATTTGTGAAGATTTAAGGACAATCTTGAGTTTTATCTGAGACTTGGGGAACCTACCATATGGACAATCTTGAATTTTACCTTTGCCTGAATTTAACATGGTTTTGTAAATCATTTGTTGGCATGAGCTCCTTCACTTTTTGCCAAAGACTCGCCTTTCTTCTTTTGGGATGTAAATTTATATGACATCAGATGAGGAATGTTTTGTATATATATTTTTATAATGAAGAATAAACATAAGAGCATGTACTTACTTTTCATCCTAAATATGATGTCTGATTGTTATTTGTGTAGGATTAATTGTACCTGTTTTTGTCCTTAAAATGATGTAATGAACAGAGGAGAAACGTGATAGTATTACTTTTCAAAACAACAAATATGCATTACATTTTTTTTTTTTTGTGCATTATGAATATCAATAATGTTGGAACATTTGAAGTGTTATTCTATATATGTTTTTTCCTCCTCCTGCGTCATTAATACCATGTTCACAAGATGGTAAAGGCCTATACTATAGAAATAAAGCTGCAGTAGAGTGCTTAACCATCCTTTCTGTGAGGTGATAAATAGAGCCATAAAATGTAGAACGCCCAAATACTAGCTGATACATTGCAAACTATATACAATAGAATTGCAACAAAAATAATAAAAAGTTGAGGTCACAATAAAAACCTTGACTAATAGATGCATTGCAATTGCTGTCTTGGAAGAAATGGTCATGCTGGTGGATTATATTTTGCTTTGGACCCAAATCTTTGCGGTTTTTGTAGCGAAAAAACAAGAAGCTTTTAAAGAGGCTTTTGATGCATAACTGATTTTAAATCTTTCTCAGATTTGTTATTCTGCTGTCAAAAAAAAAAAAAAAAAAAAAACAAGAAGCAGCAGATAGGGTTAACCAGGAAGGATAAGTGGAAAATTGGAAAAGGGGTAATTGATGACAATTGCCAAGGATTCTAGCTGATGTTGACTCAAATATGTTATGGCCTGAGTCTTTATTATTAACAGCAGTAAACAAGGATAAGTGAGGAACATTTAAAAGAGGATAAATTGATAATAATGAGAATAAGAGTTTAAGGGATAGAAGATGAGATGCAAAGGGATAAATCTACCCCTTTCTTTTCTTCATGTAAAATTCAAAATATCATGTCTAACATCTTGTTTCCTTAGAATGCTTGGTTTGTTTCATGGATTGATTTGATTGATCAAGCATCAAGATTTTGATTTTCTGGCCCTCTGCATTTTAGGTCCCAACTTGTCAATACCTCTTCTGGTAATAACTTCAATTTTTTTTATAAAAAATATGAATAAATGCATTAGTATTACTAAGTAATTGATATCTAGGAAGAAAATTTTTTGGAAGATAAATTGTGAAGGGTGTGTTTTAGAATGACTTGCTAAGGAAATTTAGGGAGTTTGACAACAATATTAATAAATTGATTCTTGTCTATCTAAGTAATGAATTTTCTACTTACCATCTAATAAGAGAGTCATGTACTTGTTAATCAGTTCTTTAATGAATAGTTTATTAGTCAGTGCAGTTGGTTTAGATATTGATTAATTCTGTGAATATTTATTGTACCATAGGGAATATGTATATCATCAGATTCTGCCCCATGTTATCGGATAATCTATCCTTTAATCCTTTTATTGCATTTTAGATCATGCTCATACTTTCATTTGAGTCTGACCTAATGCATAATTAATTTCTTCCATAATATTTACTATTTTTAATGATCCAAGAAATTGCTACTCAATTGTTTGTATAATAGGCTAAGGCTAATGATGGGGAGGGCCCAGAACTACTTCGTAGTACATCTGACACCAGTACAAGTGGTCATGCTGAGTCATTGGCCGCAACTCTTGCAGAACATCGGCAACATTTAGTGAGCATACAGGTTTGGCGTTACTTCCATGGCAGTTGTCTTATTCATAACTTGTTTTTGATATTATTATCAATTAGGCTAAGCATATGTTCTTTTATCCAAAAAAGAAAAGAAAATCATGGTCAGGAAATTTGCAATACATAATATATTGAGTTAGAACGCCGGCCTCATGTAGTTGGGAAAAGGCTTAGATGAGCTGAGTTGAGAATATATTGAGTTAGAACGAGAAATTTAGCAAGCAGCTTTTGCTGTCTTTGGTGCAGGAGTTCTTATCGTTCTTGGTCAGGCCATCATTGTTCATGAAATTCTTTTGTCTATCGTGTTAAGGTGTCCTTACAAAAATCTAAGTATATGAAGCCCTGAAGTCGAGAATAAAAGAACAAATAACCAAAAGTTTCCTTGGGATACGGTGAAAATCTTTGTTGAAGGTCATGTATTTTGGGGTTACTGCTGAAGCTTATTACAACACAAGTGTGGCCTTCCTGGGCTATTCCTTAAAAGGATTCTCAGTTATTTGTTTATGCAGATAATTGCGGGGGGGGTTAATTGCTTTGCTTTGCTTTCTTTCTTTTGTTGCATTCAAGAATTGAAGAGCTATTCTTATTTTTTCTTTCCCTTGACTTGGCTTAGTCTGATTTTATAAGTATACATTCAATTAACAGATAATATAAACTAATAAAAAAGGGACCAAGGACCTAATAAGTCTAGATGAAGATTATATTACTTTGGTTAACATGTTGATGTTTTTATGTCAATAGTGCATTTGAAAGATGATTTTTAATCTTCTAGTGCTAAGCAGAATATTATGCTTGATTGTTTTCTTTCCTATGTTCCCAATATGAAGTTATGCTTGTAATATAAGTAGTAGAACCATGCTTGTAGGTGGCTTCTAGGAGTTTATTCTTACAACCTATCTTCCTCTTCATGTTGCATGATTGTTTATGGACCCAGAGATTCTGCAAATAAGTTTGATTATGAGTCAGAGTACATCTAGCTCTTGTCCACTTGTATCTAAACTCTAACCTCAAGCTTAGAACCAAACCTAATTTGGTCCCATAAAATTAAAATCAAACCTAGTTTGGCCCCATCAAGAAGGGGAAGCCTCTGATCTCAAGCTTAAAATTAGGCCTAATTTGACCTCATCAAGAAGGGGTAAAATCAAGTTAATTTAGCTCCATCAAGAAGGAGGAACCTCTAATCTCAAACTTAAAATCGAGCCTAATTTGGCTCCATTAAAAAGGGGCACGTAGGTCAACTGCTTATTTGTCATTTTTGATAGAAAACATATTTGTCTATCAATTTAGTGATATTTCAGTTAAATAACTGTGTAGAATTTAAGGTGCCCATCCATAGTGTATTTTATCCACGATCCAAGTGCCATTTCTGATAATTTATCTGCATATTTTAGTATCTACTGACCCATCCTTGTTATTTTGCTACATATTTTTATAGGATGATACATAGCAGCACAACCTTTATTCCTCTCTAAAGCATAGGTCAATATAAGTTTTTTGGAAAATACTACCATAGTATATAATCTTCCAGTGGTACTTCAATATATGGACTTCTCAAGGTACCAATAGAATTTATATGATACTTTGTATATGTTGGTATGTGTAAAAAATTGCATGTTTCTGATAGTTCTTAGGATGGTTTTTTGAGCCCATTTGTGTTAATGTGCAATATAGTTTGGTAAAGTCAATCTATACAATGAACAACTTGAAGCTCAACAGTGCATATGTTAAATAGCAATCAACATAGTGATGTAGAATGGTTTGTGATCTTAAAGTATTATTAATTAGTTAAAAGCTACATTTGTGTTTACAACTTGTCTATATTACTGGTATAAAACAATTGAAGTGGGTTGATGTATGAAATAATTTGAAAGTGAGGTAGCTTAGCATACTAGTTGTAAATTTTCATACATACCACATACATCATCCATATGCATGTTATGCTGGACCTGACTGGCATCGGAATGATACATGAATCTTTTAATCCTTGATGATAAGTCGCTAAACTTCCTTAAAAACGATGTATATCAGCTTTTATTAGTTTCCTTGTTAATTGTTAATCATTAAATTATGCTACCATACGCACATTAGTAAATTAAATCATGTAGATTACATTCATTAACTATTATAGCTTTGGTAATTCTGTGGTGTTTGTGTCTTTTGATTGCTATGGAGATACATATGCTAGGCAATGTTCACATTAATCTTGTTTCTGTTGAGAAAATATTCAGAGGATGCAAAGTTTTTCTCACCATTTGATTGCTGATATAAGTACTTTTGTAAGTCATGTGGTAGAGGCCTTGGTTCTTGGGGATTTTTGAAAGTGAATGTAATATTTATATGGAGACATTTTTTTATCATAATGATTTTATCATTGTTTGCTCAGACATGTGACATGGATGATGGCCACTTGAGATATTCAAAAGATTCTGATACTGAAAACTTAAGAAATATGACACAGGGATGAGTTCTATCTTGTATGTACAAATGCATACTGATTATTTAGTTGGACCAGTTGCTTTAGGATATTGATGAAACCTTTTGCAAATTTAGTGTTAGAATTATGAATGTTGTATAGAACTGCCAACGGCAGTCAAATAATGCTGATGTTATCTTGCTTTAATGATCTGATGTGTTATGGAGTGTCCTAAGTGTTCAACATGTCAAGAAGCTTAAAACATGGTTTGCCAGGGGAATACTGATTGTTATATGCAATTGGATTATGAAATATCTTGCTGACTCTGATACCACTTGAGCTAAATATTACTTCATTATAAAAACAAACGTGTGAACTGCTATTGAGCCAGTAAATCAGTCCTAATTGCGTGATAGTCTATTTAAATTAAAAAAATCTGTGCTATTGATCAAGATATTGAACGTTATAATGTTGAAGTGGCAAAATTGAAAATTTCTTACCTATGCATCATGTGGACAAGATGAATTATTTTATTGATAAGGTACCATAATTTAGGCTTAGAACATCAGGATTCACTGTAATTTAATCTGTATATCTTGCAGATTGGATCATGATTAGTGGTGTGGCTATTTTTTTGTTAACCAAGCATTTTGGCATCCTTTTTCCACTGGTAGATAAGAAATAACTACCAAATCATTTGATTTTAAATTTTTAGATATTTGATATATCATAGCTCATAATTAATGCTGTGAATTTTTGATTTAGGTGCTCCATCATATGTGTATTCTTGTGCACACAGTGAATTTATTAGCTGATTTCATCCTGGTAGTTCATGATCATAACTAGCTTTTGCAATGAAGACTCGCAGAATTGGATACGAACTGCTGTTCTGAATGTGAACTCTGTAATATTTAGCATCCCAGTCTTGTCTATGCATTTATTATGGCAAATTGTCCTAATGGTGACTAAAAATTATAGATATCTTTTCTTCATCTTATATTGTTGTTGTCTTTGTGTTGGAAATTCAGGCCATGTTATGCTCTATATTTCTATAGTTTGACCATGTCCTGATGTCAACTGTCTGTAATTCAGGGCCTCATCAACCACTAAAGGAAGCTGTTCCAGCAATGCAGAAGTCAATATCAGAGCTAACTGAAGAAGTAAATACTATTTCTTCAACTACGTTGGATGTGTATGATGTTAGATCAAACTCACCCATACAGTCTCAAAGTATTGGAAGACCACTAGTAAGAAATCATCAATCCTCTTACCATGTGTTATAACACTTTTGGCTTTGGATGGCGGTTGTCCGGCAAGAGTGTTTTTTTTTTTTTCCAAAACGCATATCTTTGTTGATATGTTTATTTGTCTTTCAACTGATCATTTTTCAATTTGAAATAGGAAAAAAACCAATGATGAAGTTGCAGAGATGGCTTCTAAACTCTCCTTTGTCCAGCTGAAAAAATTTCAACCAGCCCTGCTCTGAAACTTCCTCAGTTATTTAGTTTAACTCCAAATTCATCAGGGAAAGGCATGCACACACCAAAGCGACATGCATTGACTACCCAATCGAACCAAGAAAGTCTGGCAGTAGGGAAATCAATCCCTCCACCCTTCACAAAAGTTCGAACTGATGGTGCAGCAATAGGTTAGCAACTTTGATCGAGTGCCTAGCAGAGGCTTTGCTATACATATGCACAGAACTTTAGACTTCTTGTAACTCTCTAGGTTTCTGGTGATAAAAGCACAACCAATCTTCTGCATATTATTATTTTCCCACCTGGTTAATTCCTTCCTTTTCCTTGTTTTACAGATGGTGATGGTTATTATGCTCAGAACCTTAGGCGTTCTGTTCGTGAAGCTGCATTGTCAAGGCCATCAAACAACACAGAATGGTCCCAGGATAAGAGCAGTGATGATGGGTCTGAACACTTCTTCATACCTCTGTCAACAGGTGTTTCCCGAAAAGAAGTAGATGCTGTTCCGAATAGAAGAAAACAGCGATTGTTTTCTCTCCACCAGAAATCCGTGTCTCCAGGAATACAAAAGATCTCCATTCTAACACCGAAAACCAGTTAAATTCAGTGCCGGTTGTGTCAGATAAGTTGAATGAACTGACGATTCTGGATCCCAGGCAGAACTACTTCAGCCAGCCCTTGGTAATGCACGGAGTACATTTGCTGACATTGATGATGGTCTGGATCAAGTGTTTTCACCTCCATTGCTAATGGAATCATCATTCTTCCAAGATACATATGAGGACTTGCTTGGTATATATATCTCACCAAATTACTGCCAATTTATTTTATCATGGTTTTAATGCCTTATATTTTTTTCAGAAAAAAAAAAGTTGTTCACATGTGTAGACCCATGCACCCAAGATATAATAGGCTTTAAATGAGGAAGCCACTTGACAATTGTCAGTATAAATGCTCTGAAGACATTTCACAAACCAGTTGCACAAATCATTCATCTTTCATGGGTCCCCCTCATTCTGTTGGGGATTTAATGCTGAGGAATATATTTGTGTATGGGAGCATGTAAATCTCTCCAAATCAATGCTTGTTTGATCGTGCCTCATCCTCCTTCACAAACTATGCAGACTTGACAGGTTTATGTTTTCCATCTTGCAGCACCATTATCTGAAACTGATGCTGCCCTCATGGAGCATTAGAGTCGAGAATGAGTTCCTGTATATCAATTGCATGATTGTCAGCAGCTATAGACAGAACGTTCAGAATTCTTTACAGTCCTTGTATTTGAGGACCAACACGTCTGTAGTATACATCCACCAAGCTTCAGCACGGGGATGCATGCATGGTGGGAAGGTGAGAGTAGTATCTGGAGGTATGGTATCGCTTTTGAGTTCATCATGGTGGTTATGTACTAACATCAATGTACACTAGAAATGCCCAGCTATTTCTGTATTTAATTTACAGCAGCTGTAATTGCGTTGTAATAAGTCAAAATCCACTTCTTCAAATGCCTTTTGTCTGTCGTTAAAGGTTTGTTTTGTTCCATTTGTTTCTTATGAGTTTGCGAGCTTGAGTCTTATTCCTTTCAGAGCAATGCTACCGTCACTTAAAAACATCCAAAAAAAAGTACTTAGGTGTCTTGTACCAATCACCTTGCTTCATTAAATGGCATTCATGGTACCAATTAAGAGGGAGCAATGACAATATACCACACCAGCTGACTGACCTGTTGAGTGATAATTTTTGAGTCGCCCAAGCATTTTTGTTTGTCATTAAAAACCTGTTATTATTGTAATGACGCATCGTTTGCTCGTCTGAAACAGATATCTGACTGAAAAATTGCCAGGTTGTTTAAACGCTTGGGTATTTCTTGTTTCAAGTTATACGGATCTGTTATGGTTCTGATCAACTAAGATCAGAGCTTCACTAGTTGCCTAGATGCATTTGACATTTTATGTACAATTTTTATTGATACAAATATTGTGAAATGGAGTTTCCCCGGAGATAATATCTCAACGGACAGCATCCTTGCAAGTTATGAATTACCAATTTTTAACGATGTGAGAAAGCACTTTAGACAACTTGCCCTGAACTGTTGGTGTGCCATGATGGATCTTTGAAATGCCGTAGACGAAACTATTCATTTGGGCAGTGATATCAGTTCATAATGTTGGGCATTGGATCATGAAGTGCAGCCAAGCGAGATGTCATTGAGTGGGGCGCTGTAGCTTCCTCGACCTCAGCTGGCTGCATTTTGGGCAATGGATCATGAATAATCATTCTGGCAACATGGAGGCTTTAGTGGAGTGCAAGAATGATGCAGTGGATTTAGCATTTCTGCTCCGCATTTCCACTTCGACAAGGAATGGAGGATTAGTACTATAGAATTTATCAACTCATCTTGCTGGTTTCGTTTCCATCGGAGCAAAAATAAAATTAGATCCTGTTATAATATTTTTTTTTTTAGCAAATCAAGGAACCTTTTCGCTGATTTGCCTAAATCCAAATAATTAGTAAAGCCTAAATCCAAATAATTAGTAAAAGAAGGCCGTCCAAACAATATTTTATGCATCACGCCTCTTCATGTTTGGCCACGTTTGTTGTCCTCTTTATATGCCAAATTCCTAGGTAACAAAATTTGAGTTATTCTTAATTAGCTCAACATGGTTTTTCTTTCAAAAAGAGTTGCCAAGATCATAACCATCATTTCTTGAATTAGCCTCTAGCAAAGGAAAGAAACAAGATGGTGTGAACCTCCCCTCTTCTCCGGCGCTACTTCCGTTCCGTCTGCCTTCCTCTTAGGCACTGTTTGATTCACCGCATGGGTATAGAGTGGTATGCAATTGAAGTGATATACTTAGGATGTGAAATTAGAAATGAAAATAATTTCTATGTAATCCAATTGATAGTATTTAGGATATATGCATGTAGGATTAGATTAGATTAAATTAGCTTCAGTTTTTCCAAAATAATCTCTTCCCGCCTTCAATATAAATTAACACAATTAATTTGTTATTATCAACATAATTAAAACACAAATTTATTCATATTATTTAGGAATTATCAGTACAGTGAATTCACTATTCTTAAGGTTATATTTGTTGCTTAGATGAATATATATGATGAAAGGGAATGCATGAATCAATTCTCACGACATAAAGGATCATTGTAACGATCAATATTGACCAGCTAGAACAAGATACATGAGAAAAAAAAAAAAAAAGGGGGTAACCATGGATTGTTATACCTAGTGGTGTAACCGAGCCAAGTCGAGTCGACATAGTATCAAGCTCGAGCTCGACTCGATTCTAAAATTTAAAGCTCGAAACTCGACTCGAGCTTGATCGAGTTTTTTATTTAGAGCTCGAGCTCGAGCTTGATGAAATACTCGTACTCGAGTTTGACTCGACTTGAATTTCTGCATAAAAATTTAAAAAATAATTTTTAAATTAAAACAAAATATTTTCTCAATTAACAATTCAAAGGATAAAGGTAAATAGTAAAATTACATAATCTCGATCAAGCTCGCGAGCGTTTCGAGCTGAATATTTTAATACTCGAATTCGACTCGATATATACTCAAGTAGCTCGAGCTCGACTCGATAAGCAGAGAATCAATTTCAAGTATTTTTTGAGTCGATTTCGAGCTACTCGCGAGCTGTCTCAACCTAGTTACACCCCTAGTTATACCCATTAATGCTACTACCAAGTCACTTTCAGCCAAATGTATTGAAAATTTTGAGTTCGAAGAGTTTCTACAATATACACTCACTTATTGTCTATGAAACATATCTACTTAGGCATTGTTTGATATGGTGGATAAGGAGGGATATCCCCTGAATATCCTTCCTTATCCCCAAATGCTATATCTAGTGCTGAAAAAGTTTAATCAGAGGGGATTAAACCATTAACCATGGGTTATCCCTTGGACTTATTCCCTAGGGAACCTAGGAATAACTAAAGTTATTCCTTGACGGCAGAGTCGTAATTTTAAAAAGATGCTTATTTTCTTAGCTATTCTCTGAATAAATATTATCCTATATATTTATTCAGGAATAACCAAAAAGCTATTAAATACTACCTCAAAGGTGTCCGTTTTAGATATACATTTGTCGGCAACGATTAAGTTACACTTCACATCATAATAGAGTTGAAACAAGTCCAATTGCCCGCTTCCAGAAGCAAAATAAAACTCAATGGCAGTGGAAAAGGAACAAAGGCTCATCGATTTACCAGGTGAAGACACCCATGAGAGCTCTGATATGCAGCTCACCGAGGAAGTGAATGTTTTCTCCTCCACTCAACTCCCCAGAATCAAATCCTGTTCGAGGAATCAATCCCCTTTGCCTGCTTCTACACAAAAATCTACACAAAGGGGAAAAAAAAATTCAATCTTTACGGCTTCCACGATCATCACTCCTTGCACCGACTCAATTGCGTTGCATCAAGAACATAAATCTATTCAGAACCTGTTATGGAGACGGCATTTTCCCTCGTCATCGGAAAGGTCCGCATCGAGCGATCCACGACCGAGGCACTTGAACTAGCAATGCAGAAAAGAAGGAATCGATGCTGTTAAAAATTTGGAATACCTGAGAAATTGCGGCCACCTCGGTGAAGTTAAAATTAGGATTTGGCGGAGCCGGACGAGGGCTTTCCCTTTGGACGCCATGGCCGTCGGCGTGAACGAGCGCGGGCGAAGGTTCTTTTATTTCCTTACATTTTGATACATACACTCCAGTTATTCGATAGCAGTATTACTTACTGTTGCGTAGAGAGGTGGGGAAGAAGACGGTGATATAGAACATGCGGGGATGTAAAAGGTGTGGTTTATCAAAAGAAAATATTATATGACTTTGTTTTATATATTTCACGTTATAATTTCATGGCAGTGCATCTTACCTGCTAAGCTAACTGAACCGCACCAGCCATCACACCCAGTCGTTGGACTTGTGGGTCCCACGGTACATGCCAAGACGGTCTATTCGAGGGTGGGACTCTGGGTGCTTCAGGACAAGCATTTGTCGTCTCCGCCCATTTATTTAATTCCCGCTCATCCTCTTCTAAACCATTTGGCTCTCTTTCCCTTTCGATCCCCCACGATCTCGCCGGCGGTTGGAAACAAAAAAAAAAAAATCCTCTTGTAATCTATAATTTATCGAAAAAGATAACCTTTTCTTACCCTTTTTGATTTTCTTTCTTTTGTTTAATCTCACACGTAATCAATTTTCCCTTCCGCAGTAAAATCGTCTTCTTCCCCTTCTAAACTAGGGTAGGGTTTCTCGTCCCCTTCCCCCTACTCTCAGCCCCAATTTCCCTAATTCTTCTTCGCATCGCTGCGAGATCGGCGTCGGTTCGCTGATTTGTCTGTAAAAATCGGCGATCTTGTTGGAAGTACGCCTGATATGGATGTGAATTTCATTTTTTTTTCCAATTTTTTCTCTGTTGTTGAATGGATTTTATCTGTTTTCGGATCACTGAGATTGGGGATAAACCTTTCTCTGGGATCTATTCTGCCTCTTTTTTTCTTTTTGTTTTTTGAAAAAGAAAATTCTTTGAACAATATTCATCTATTCTGCAGCGATCTCTTCGGATTTCCTGATTTTCCTGTTCTTTTCTTTTTGTCTGGTTTATTTTTCCGTCAAATTATCCTTCTGGCTGCAGAATTCCGTCAAAATCTTTCTCCCCATATGTTCTTTGCTGCAAGTAGTCACGGATTAGTGATGTTCAAAGATTCTATTGTTCTGCTGCATGATGTATTGTTCTGTTTTTCTTTCTTTCTTTGATTTTTGATGTTTTTTTTTAAAAATATACTGAATGTGTTCGTGCAAATCGAATTCTGGGTACTATAACAGATAGAGGAGTATTATTGATCATGTGCAGATCAAGATCGAGCAGGGAGACATTTCAAGATCCTGAATTAAGGCTCGGACCTGCTTATTTATCAAAAGGAGGCATGTTGGGTTCTGGTTGCTTAAGGGTTGCCCTGATTTCATAATGATCCAGGATGATGAGGATGGTATGCAAATACATCCTGCTGTCTCTTCAGGAGAGGTATATGCACAAAACCAGATTTCAATCTTCTCCTTCATGATGTTATTTAGATTGAAATTTTGCAGCTTATTACTTGTGTTCATGCATGTTCGGTTTCCCTCAGACATATAGGGTTTTCCCTTACTCCACTCCACTGGCACCTGCAATCAGAGAAGAGGACTTAGAACTTCGGCTTGGAGTTGGAGGTGATTGAACAACCTTTTCTCCATGATAGAATCATATGTTATCTTTTGAATTTGTTCTCTTGCCTACTAGCAAGTGCTCATGGCCTAATTCTTAAACATGAGCTGTATAGACACAATCTTGTTTGCAGAATGGCAAAATCTTGTTTATCTACTATCACTTGGTGATGGTTGATGTGCGGAATTGGTATTAGTTCACTTGGTGATGGTCGATATGCGGAATTGGTATCAGCTCCACTTCCCAATGGAATTACTGGATAAGCGTAGGTTTAACTGCTATTGAATCTATTGAATGGTCCTATTTATGAGAGAATGGAATATCTAAATTCTTGTTTTCTACCAATAGCTTCCCTAACATGTGGATGATAATGAACTGCCAATGGTTTTTTAGACTAGACTTGATGCAAGTAGAAGCCTTTGATATTTTGTTTCCTTTGATAGATTTTGAGATCTGAATTTTTTTTTTAACAGAACTTGTACAAAGTAATCTTGCTAGAATTTTAAAATCTAAATTTTATTAGGTAAAAGTGAAACAACCATTAGAATATTTTCTCTTGTTGGTGCAGAACATAGATGGACCGACATCAGTATATAATTTTCGCTTCACATGGACGAGATCTTATGTCAAGCAATTGATAATCAGTTTTGTTTTTTTTTTCTTTTTTGAACAATTTTGAGATTATAGGATTCTTGCTGGTAGAGTTAGTTCTGGGTGCCTAGACCCTTACCTGCTCGAATTGATTGGTTCAGCCACCTTTACTGTAGACTTGGTGAAGAATTTGTTTGAAGCCAAATTTGGAGCCAATTGAGAAAGATAATAGGGCATGCTTACATAAGGATGTTTTATTACCTTTTGGAGAGAATAATTGAAAGTTGTATGATGATTTGTAAAATGTGCATGCTGTATCATGATGTGTGCACACTAACATGGTCATGGACAAGATACCTCCTTTGGAGTTGCCTCCAAGCTCTAATGAGTTGAAGTTATTAAGAATAGAGCTTGCGTCTAATTTTTGATGAGGTCAAATTCATTAAGAGGGTAATTATTTTTGTATTACTTGTAGAGGCTCTGACAAGAATTTTGGGCTGTGTAAGCTGTTGACACCAAATCATCGTTCTCGAACGTCCGTGAGCATTCGGTCGCATTCTTCAGCATGCCAAGGATCCTTCAGCAGGCTTTGCTCGATCAAAGCCTGCAAAAAGTCCCGGAGACAGGAGATTCCGACAGTAACCCTTCGACGCTCTACTTAGTGCTCTCGGCAACAACCATGAGCTTGAGAAAGCTCGCAAGATTGGCTTAGAGAGATGCTCTATGTGAGCGTGTATGAGCATTTTTTTGCTTACCTCGTCAATGGCCCCTCTTACCCATTTTATTAATGTTTGTCAGGCTTGAGGTGCAACTACCTGTCAGAGCATTTATGATAAGGGCAGCAACAGTAAGGCTTGCCTCCTTGTGGCATGTCAGAGTTGGCAGGTCATGTTTCGTCCAGTGTGGGTGACTGTAGCTGGTTGTGAGCCAAGTTCCATCAGGTATGGGATGCCATAATAGAGTTGGTGGGTGCTGCTTGATTTGGACAGCTACTGCAAGCTGCTGCAGGTCATGGGCAGCTGTTATGGTGCTTGCCAGATATGTCCATCACGTCGTATGTTTGTTGTCCTATGCGGACAATGGTGGAGTCAGGCATGTGGGCCCCATAATATGGCCGCTGGAGCACTGCTTGGGTAGTTGCCGAGATTGACTTGAAGTCGTAGAGGGCAACTGGGGGCGCAGCCCAGTTGGCCGAGTCAGGTCCTACCCGGAAGGTCGATCGGAGTTACCTTGGAAGGGTGAATATTGCCATTGATCATGCATGATCTCATCAGCTTCATCAGGGGTCATTGACAGAATATCGTTAAAAGTGCTCTCCCCCATGCATAAAGGCATGCATATGGACGTGGACCCCATGCACGTAGGCCCTGGTCCCATGCACATAGCCTCCTCACCTCCTACGCTTGCTTGCCATGTTGCTATGAACGTCTCCATGCATGCATGCAGGGGGCCAGCGAGTGCAACGTGGCTGCCATGGAGGGTAACCGGGATGGTTGGGACAGAGCCGAGAGTAGGAAGCCGGGGCTGGTTGCTGCCGGGAGCAGGAAGCTGGTGTTGGTTGCTGCTGGGAGCAGGGAGCTGGAGCTGGTTGCTGCTGGGACTCCATGGAGTCGAGAGCTGGTAATCCAGGGCTAAGAGCAGAAGCCGAGAACCCAGGGCCGAGCTGGTTGCTGCCGGGACTCCACGGAGTCGGGAGCTAGTTGCCCGGGCCGAGAGCAGAAGCCAGGAGCCCGGGGCCGAGCTGGTTGCTGTCGAGACTCCACGGAGTCGGGAGCTGGAGGCGTTGCTGGCTCAGGCCATGGTAGACCGTAGCTCTTGAGCTTGTGAATGGCTCGTATGGAGTTTATTGGCCCCACTAGATGCCCCCCATATTCCTGAGCTTGTGCGACCGCATGCTTTGCGTTCGCCAAGCGAAAGGAGTGTAGAACTCTTTATCTTCGCACTTGTCTTTACTGCTAGCTTCGGCTCTGATTCCTTCCTAGTGGAGGGATCTTTTTCTTTTTGCACTGCTTCCAATGTTGGTAATTTTTGTCTACCTTGTGTGGACATTTGCATGCTTTCTGAAACTGCGCACTTGCTTGACTTTGGAGGTAGGTTGGTTATCTTTGGTTGGTTGGGAGCAGCCAACACCGTCAACTGTGAGCTGGGAAGTTAGTCTCTTCCAACTGTGAGTTGACTTGGGGCTTCTTCTTTTGACATGGAATCTAGAAGTGGATGCTTGTTAACTGTGAGCTGGGGAGTTGGTCTCTCCTAACTGTGAGTTGACTTGGGGTTTCTATTTGGCTTGCTGAGGGCGACTTGTTGCCATCAGTTGCAAGTGCATAATTTGAGTTAAGGCCTTACCCAGTTGGCCGTTGGTTGCTAAGGCAGAGATGGAGGGTAGCCTGGGTGATTGAGCGGGTTGGAGTCCTACTTAGGAGGCTGGTTGGCCGTTGAGGCAGAGTTAAGCCATTGAGGCAGAGATGGAGTGTAGCCCGGGTGGCCGAGCGGGTCGGAGTCTTATCCGGGAGACTGGTTGGCCGCTGAGGCAGAATTGGGCTACTGAGGCAAAGTTGAGGTTGCTGAGACCGGCTCGGAAGCTACTGCGACCAACTCGGAGGCTACTGCGATCAACTCGAGGGCTGTTAAGACTGACTCGAGGGCTGCTGAAACTAACTCGAGGGCTGCTTAGACCGATCCGAGAGCCTTTTGAAACCCCGGAGGGTGACTTGAGGGTCGCTGGAACCAAGCTCGAGAGAGCCTTTTGAGACTCTGGAGGGTGACTCGAGGGTCGCTGGGACCAAGCTTGAGAGCCTTTTGGAACCCTGGAGGGTGACTCGAGGGTTGCTGGGACCATACTTGAGAGCCTTTTGGAACCTCGAAGGATGACTCGAGAGTCGCTGGAACCAAGCTCAAGAGCCTTTTGGTCGAGGGTACCAAGCTCGAGAGCCTTTTGAAAAGTTGATTTTCATTCTGTAAGAAGACAGAAGGTCTTACCTGGGTGGCTTGTTGGACGTCCTACCCAGGTGGTCTGTTGGAAGCATCCATCATGGAGTCAGGAGGTCCGTCTTTAATCCATTAAGAGACTAGATGATAAAGCAGCATGCCTGGAGCTCCTTTGTGAAATGCCTTTGGAGAGTTTGTCTCCTGCTGATTTGAATATTTCAGCATGTTGGCGGCCTGCTCCCCAAGGAATCATATCGACTGGAGGTGGGAGGTGCCGGTGCCTTCGCTTGGTCTTCTTCTTGTGTCGCTGTCCATAGGAGAGGGGTCCGTTTGGACAGCAAGTGAGAGAATGAGGCCACTTGGGGGCCTCATGATAGTGGTGCTCTTGCTGATGAGCTTGAGTGGTGGTGATAGTGGACTGGAGAGGCTGACTTCCTGTTGCTCAGCTCATCGTGAGGATTCTCCCATGTGACAGGTAGAGACCTCTTGGGCTCTTGTCATCACCATTTCTTTTGAATAAAAGGGGAACGAGGATCTGCAGGCTAGCATTGTTGATGATCCATGCTTTGCCCTCCCTTTCTGGCGTATCAATCTTGCCAAATCATCCTCCTCGAACGTCCATGAGTGTCCGATCGCCTTTTTCGACATGCCAAGGATCCTTCGACGGGCTTCGCTCGGTCGGGAGCCTGCAAAAAGTCTTGGGAATCAGAGATTTTGGCGGGGACCCTTCGACGCTCAAGTTAGTGCTTTGGACAACAGCCGTGAGCTTGAGAAAGCTCGCAAGAGAGGCTTAGAGAGATGCTTTGTGTGAGTGTGTATGAGCGTTTTATTTGCTTACCTTGTCGGAGGTCCCTTTTACCCATTTTATTGATGTTTGTCAGGCTTGAGGTACAACCACATGTTAGAGCATTTATGATAGGGGCTGCAGCAGTGGGGCTTGCCTCCTTGTGGCATGTTAGAGCTGATAGGCCATGTCCCATCCAGTGTGGATGACTGCAGCTGGTTGCTGAGTTAAGTCACGTCAAGCATAGGAGGCCGTAGCAGAGTTGGTGAGTGCTGCTTGATTTGGACAGCTGCTGCAGGCTACTGCAGGACATGGGTGGCTGTTACGATGCTTGTTAGATATGTCCTTCACATCGCATGTTTGCTGTCCTATGCGGATAGTGGAGAGATGTGTGGATAGTGGTGGAGCCAGGTACGTGGGCCCCCTAATGTGACCGCTGGGGGTTGCTGAGATCGACTTGAAGTCATAGAGGGCAACTGGGGGCATAGCCCGGATGACCGAGTCAGGTCCTACCCAAAAAGTTGACCAGAGTTACCTCGGAAGGGTGAATATTGCCGTTGACGAGGCATAATCTCATCCCCTTCATCATCAGGGGTCATTGACAAAATACCATTAAAAGTGCTCTTCCCCATGCCCATAGGCATGCATATGGACGTGGACCCCATGCACGTAGGCCCTGGTCCCATGCACGTAGCCTCCTCACCTCCTACGCTTGCTTGCCATGTTGCTATGAACGTCTCCATGCATGCATGCATGCAGGGGGCTAGCGAATGCAACGTGGCTGCCATGGAGGGCAATCGGGACGGCTGGGACGGAGCCAGGAGCAGGAAGCCGGGGCTGGTTGCTGTCGGGAGCAAGGAGCTGGGGCTGGATGCTGTCGGGACTCCACGGAGTAGGGAGCTGGTAACCCAAGGCCGAGAGCAGAAGCCGGGAGCCTGGTGCCGAGCTAGTTGCTACCGGGACTCCATGGAGTCGGGAGCTGGTTGCCTGGGGCCGAGAGCAGAAGCCGGGAGTCTAGGGCCGAGCTGGTTGCTGCTGGGACTCCATGGAGTCGGGAGCTGGTTGCCTCGGGCCGAGAGCAGATGCCGGGAGTCTGGGGTCGAGCTGGTTGCTGCCGGGACTCCATAGAGTCGGGAGCTGGTAACCCGAGGCCGAGAGCAGAAGCCGGGAGCCCGGGGCCGAGCTGGTTGCTGCCGGGACTCCATAGAGTCGGGAGCTGGAGGCATTGCTGGCAGCTTGTATCGACGTATATGTACAGACCAGAATGTCTGACCTTCCTTCGTCGAAAGCGAAACTGAGCATGGCGTGCTGGAGGTCGCGGACGGCGAAGCAGCGGGCCTCGGCATGGTCCTCGTGGAAGAGGGAGGTGATATTGGCGAAGAAGAGGGCCACCAAGTTCCACTTGGTGAAGATAACCTCCATGGTCATTACCTTCTCCCACATCACGGGTGTTGTTGCCAGATAACCCTCCTCGAACGTCCGCGAGTATTCGGTCGCCTTCTCTAGCGAGCCTAGAATCTTTCGGGGAGCTTCTCGCACCTGGAAGCCTGCAAAAGTCTCGGAGACCGAAGATTCCGATGGAAACCCTCCGATGCTTAAGTTAGTGCTCTGGGCAATAACCGTGAGCTTGAGGAAGCTCGAAATAGAAAGAGAGAGAGCTTAAATAAGAGCTCTATGTGAGCATATGAGCGTGTGTTGTTGTGGGTTGTTGGTTCTTACCTGATCGGGGGTTTCTCTTACCCATTTTATTCATCTTTGGCCTCCATATGACTTTGCTTGGGAAGCTGGAGCCTCTTCATCTAGTGAAGAAATGAGTCACGTGGAGCCTCATGATGGGCCATGACTTTTGGAGCTCATCTGGTCTGAGTGGTTGAGGCGTCCTGATGAATGATAACTTTTGTGGATGAAATGTCAGGATTGATTTCTATGAAACCTGAGGTGTTGCCACTTATTAGGGCCTTTACGAAGATGCTAGCTTAAGTACTTTGTTGGGATTCACTGGTGTGACAGGGGCTGACTCTACCAGTCCCATCGGCCCTCATCAGCGATTCTGAGCACTTATTTATGAATTAGCGGTGCAGATCCACCTGGGCCATAGGTTTCTCACATGCACGTTGCTTTTTTTTTTTTTTGGTTACAAACGGGCGATCATATAATTCTAGAATGATTCAGCCCAGATACATCGGAAATTAAGATCTGCTTTAGAATAATAGGACATGGGTCGCCTGGCTTCCAATTCCATGGGCCCGCATGTTGAGCAGCAAAGGACGCCACCCAGTCCGTCGCCGAGTTGGCCTCACGGTAAGTGTGGCGGATCTGGGCAGAATCCAGCTCCCGCAACATAGCCCAACAGTCCCTCAGAATCGGATTTGAGGAACCATCTATATAGCTCTCCTCTAATAACCAAGAAATGACAGTCATAGAATCCCCCTCAATCATGATCTTGGGAGCATGGAGGATCCTAACAGCAAACGAGAGCCCTGCCCAAGCAGCACCAAGCTCTGACAAAGGAACAGTTGAGTCCAGGGATCCAAAGCCTCCCGCTGCCAATAGATCACCCATCGGACCCCGAATGATGAAAGCAGATCCAGCAGCTCTGTCCCGGACACTCCCATCAAAGTTAATTTTAACATACCCTGGAGGGGGGGCTCCCAAGAGACGAAAACCGTACGACGGTTCGCTGTCGAAATAGCAGGGGAGCCCCAGAGGCCAGAGGAGTCAAAATTAACATCATGAAAGGCACGGGCACATTCCGAAGTCAATAATCTAATCTGCCTCACAATCCTGTGAAAGGAAAACCTGTCATCGGAGAATATGATCTGATTCCTCGACAACCATATATAATAAGCAGTCACAGACCAAAGACCACGCTTGCTCATAGGACCGCTCCGGATGTCCTGAAGGAAAAAAGAGCGGGAGAAAGCCATAACCTCCATATCCCTAGGATAGCCCATAAAAGTCCAGATCCTTCTCGCTCTGGAGCAACGAAAAATAGCATGGTCCACAGATTCATCCACCTGCCTACACAGAGGACAGCTCGGTTGAATAGGCAGGCCCCTCCGAGAAAGAAGGAGGCAAGTAGGAAGACAGTCCCAAAGAATCTTCCAGATGAATAACTGAACCCTGGGGAGAACAGGAAGCTTCCAAATCCAAGCTGCATCCTTCGTGTGCTGAGCCTGCGGCCTGTATATGTCCATAAGATCCCTAATGGGAGCCTTGGGAAGACAAGATTGCTGCCAAATCCTGGAGTCAACAGAGGAATCAGGTAAAAGAGGCATCGAGAGAATCCGACGAGAAAGCTCCTCCCCAAAAAACCGGGTCACCGAGGGTATGTGCCATGAACGGGGGTTTAAGGAGATAAGATCCTGAACCCTAAGATTAGGGGGAATATCCATGTTGATAAAGGAGGGCCACCGCATTAGGGGGAGCTCAGAAATCCAGGTATCATTTACAGCATCAATAGACCAGCCATCACCAATTATCCAAGAGGTATTGTGCATAATGAGCTGGCTATGTCTACAAATCTCCTTCCAATAGGAAGAGGAACCACGGGGCAGTATAATGCTCGAACCAGAAACCCAGTCACCGTATCTCGCATGCATCACAGAACTCCATAAACTATGAGGCTCCAAAAGGAAACGCGAGGCTTGTTTGGCAAGAAGAGCTTCTCTTCTGACAATCAAGGACTGAATTCCCAGTCCACCTTCAATAATAGGCATACAGATCCTGTCCCAAGCAACTAGATGAATACTATGTCCCTCCTGCGTAGAAGCCCAAAGAAAATCTCTGAAGCATCTCTCAATCCTCCTCAGACAAGTGATCGGCAGGACGACATTCGAAAGGAGATACACAGGAAGAGAAGAGAGGACAGAACGAATGATAGTGATCCTAGCCATCATAGACAGATTAGTCATCTGCCACCCCTCAATACGCTGGCGGACCCGTCGCTCGATTTCTGCAAAGTCAGAACAGCGAGCCCGTCTGCCAGTAATGGGAATCCCCAAATACTTGAAGTGATCCGACCGAGTAGTGATACCTGATAACTCCATAATGGCCTCCCTAATAGATCTAGGGGTCTTAGGTAGCCACCCTTCATGCAAGTCCTGTTCTCGCCCGCCAGATAAAATGTAGTAACACAGTCAGCCCCCTCTACTACATTAGACCCGAGCCCTCGTCAATGGCCATGATCCTGACTTCGATCTCCGTGAGCCTCTCTTTGAATTAGCCAAACGCCATTAGCACCCTCAATCCCGTAGGTCAGTTGAGAGTTCTCCTGGCCCAAGTATGTATCACCTGACATGGAAAACACTTTGTACACCGGCCCCGGTGCAGCAACGCTGACGTGGGCTGCACCGCGTCTTCCGATTGGTCCACGTGGATCCGACGTGGATGACCTGATAGACGGTATGGCTGGGCTTTGACGTAACGTTCTGAACGTGACGGACATTTAATGCTGTTCGCTTTTTTTAAACTTTGCGTGCGGACAAAAATGCCCTTTCGCTCCTTCATGGCGCCATTTTATGTTTTCTGTCATCTGTGCAAGAAGAACTCTGTTTCTTCCCCGGTAGAAAGAAAATACTTCAGCTTCGAGGCTAGCCGATACTGGATACAGGAGTCAGGAGTCTGTGTAAAAAAACTTCTGGAGGAAATGTCAGCCGCAGCACAAAGTAAAAACTCTTTCTTTCCACACCCTAATTGAATTCGGCAGAAAATCAATCGCGACACCCAGTTGAAATCTCACGACACCATAGCTCTGGAGCGACGACACCCGTCTTATAAATGACCACATAGAGAGAACCCGGCGACACCCTACTTCGAATTCTGCCGTTAATCCTTCGCGACCCCTAGTTGAAATCCCACGACACCCTAGCTCTAGGGCGACGACACCCGTATTATAAATGACCACATAGAGAGAACCCGACGACACCCTAATTGAATTCGGCAGAAAATCAATCGTGACACCCCAGTTGAAATCTCACGACACCCTAGCTCTGGGGCGACGACAACCGTGCTTTAACATGACCACATAGAGAGAACCCGGCGACACCCTAATTGAATTCGGCAGAAATTCAATCGCGACACCCCAGTTGAAATCTCACGACACCCTAGCTCTGGGGCGACGACACCCGTCTTATAAATGACCACATAGAGAGAACTCGGCGACACCCTACTTCGAATTCTGCCGTTAATCCTTCGCGACACCCTAGTTGAAATCCCACGACACCTAGCTCTAGGGCGACGACACCCGTATTATAAATGACCACATAGAGAGAACCCGGCGACACTCTAATTGAATTCGGCAGAAAATCAATCGCGACACCCCAGTTGAAATCCCACGACACCCTAGCTCTAACGAGATGACACCCGTGCTTATAAATGACCACATAGAGAGAACTCGGCGACACCCTAATTGAATTCGGCAGAAATTCAATCGCGACACCCCATTTGAAATCTCACGACACCCTAGCTCTGGGGCGACGACACCCGTCTTATAAATGACCACATAGAGAGAACCCGGCGACACCCTACTTCGAATTCTGCCGTTAATCCTTCGCGACACCCTAGTTGAAATCCCACGACACCCTAGCTCTAGGGAGACGACACCCGTTCTTTAAACAGACCACGGAGATAATCCCAGAGACACCCTAGTTCGAATTCGGCCGTTAATCCTTCGCGACACCCCTGTTGAAATCCCACGACACCCTAGCTCTAGGGCGACGACACCCGTCTTATAAATGACCACATACAGAGAAATCGGCGACACCCTAATTGAATTCGGCAGAAAATCAAACGCGACACCCCAGTTGAAATCTCACGACACCCTAGCTCTAACGAGACGACACCCGTGCTTTAACAAGGCGGGAATTTGACGTCACCGTAGTACTAATTCGACGACACCCTAGTAACTGAGCCATGCCATATTTCCGAGAAAAGTTTGTAAACGTGGGCAGTTCCTATGGGTTCGCGGGTCTCATTGATGTGATCGTGGCGATCCGGGTGTCCTTTCGTATTTCTCTTAGGTCGGCATAAACCCTAGAATCAATCGTCTGTTGCTCGAGAAGCCATCTTTTGCTCAAGAAGCCATCCTTCGTCTCTGCTCGAGAAGCCACTGGTCTCCTTTTCCCTCCTAAACTTGTTCCATAGTTCATTCTTCCGAATACTTCATTCATGGAGATGAGTGCTTTCGTTTGTGCACGAAGACCGCGAACAAAGAAGAAGCAGACAGAGAAAATGGCGGAACAATGCAAGGACCTGGTTCTTCGTTCGACTGAGGATGCGGCTCCTTCAGGTATGTTTATCACTATATAAATATTACGACATTCTATCTTAAAATTTCATGACATGTATGTCTTCTGTCTTACCCCCTGTTTCAGTTGACAATAAAATTGTTCCAGTCCCCCCAGTGAAGGCTTCCCAGCTGTTTAAGAATAGCTGCAGGCCGGCAGTATACGTTCAGAAGGTTTGGAGGATGGGGTTCTCTAGACGCATACAAAACTGATTCGAAGGACCCCATTTGGTGCCTTCGTCGACATGCAGACGTTCACAGTCGACGGGCGACTGCTAGCAGACATCATAAGATGTCACAATGGAGGCGACGAGTTCATGTTTTGCGGAAAGCCAGTTCTATTCAGTGCCGACGAAGTCGCACTCATTCTTGGACTTCCAGCTCATGGGAAGAAGATCGACACGTCCAGCCAAATGTTCAACGGAAGGTTGTTCAGACGGTTTGGCCAGGGTTTAGATCTTCGCCAAGAAGGTTTGGAGAAGTTGATATTTCAACTCCGATCATCTAAAGTACAGGAGGATGTCGAGGACACCGTCCGACTTTGGATCGCATACATGTTGGCCATGTTTTTGGCTCCAAAGTCTAATCAGAGATGTCCACGGTATCTCATCCAGCACTTGGATGACTTAAGTCAACTGGGTAGCATCGACTGGGCTTCGGCACTGAAGGAGTTGATTGTTCTGGCTCTCCCAGAAATAGCTGCTTGCTTGCGTTCCGAGGAGCCGGTGCACTCAAAGAATGCAAAAAAAGTTAGGAGGCAGCCTACCTTGTTCGGATGCTCGGCAGCACTGGTGGTAAGGATTATTGAGACACATTATTAGTGTTGAGACAAAATTTTTTGTAATATTACTTTATTTAATATCCAAAAAAAATTCATGTTCAGGCGTGGTTCCTCGAGCATACATCAATGCGAGAGCCAGCATACCCTGATAAACGGCCCCGGCTGTTGAAGTGGTATGACCACCAAATGAAGATCCAATCGGTTCGGGTTGCCGACTTGCAGCCTCAGGACTTGGTAATCTAGTTCATTGCTCCATTGCTCTGACCATTTTTCAACTTAATGCGTCAATATGTTCAGTTAATATTAATTTGTTATCATCTTGTGTTGCAGATGGAGGGAGCTACTGAACCATTGCCAGAAGAGCGCTGGCTTCTCCCTCAGCAGATAAAACCGTCCCCCCCTCAACAACAGATACCTGCGCCCCTCAACCAATGGATAGCTGCGCAGGATGCGCCGAGTTGAGGAATGAATTGGAGTGTGTTAAGGATCAACTCGAAGATGTCAGGCACAGGCTGTCCATTGCTGAGAGCCTCCTCAATTCACTGGTCAGAAAGGAAAGTTATGCAATAAATGAGGAGGACAAGGGGGACGAGAAAACAGAGAAGGTGCATTCCCTGGAGTTGGTCCTCCGCGAGCCTGGTAACGTAAATAGTGAGGAGAAGAAGATGGAGGAGGACCATTCATCCGAGTTTCCAATTGAGACAGGGAATGCAAAATCAGAGGAGAACATATTGGAGGGGGATTCATTGGCTGATAAAACAGAGCAGGGGAATGAAAATAAAGAAGAGTCCATATCCGATAATAAACTTGGCACCCCTGCGCCAAAGGATGACAATATGGACTTAGAAATAATTGGAGTGCCGTCGCTTGTTAGGAGGATTAAAAAAGAGCCGAGGAAGCGTAAGGCATCCACGGTCGTCGGCAAATGTTATGAGACAACCCGACCTAAAAAGTCGGCGAAGACAGTGGGCACGTCAAAGCCCAACACAACGGTCGAAGATGACCAAATAATTATTCAAAATTTTTTGAGCGAGCGACAACAAACCGACGAGATCGTCTACACAAATATGTTTAATGGCGTTGCAACAAGAAAAAATCTTCAAGATCTCATTAACAATGAAATGATAATAGATGATGTAAGTATATCAAGAAACATGTTCTAGTTGTTGATTTTAGAATTATATTAATCGTTTACATTCCATTGGCAGATAATTGATTGCGGCCAGGAGTTTCTGATGCGCAACTGGGCAGAGCATCCTGACCGATATCATAAGTGCATAATTGCATCAGTTTTCGTATCTGCTCTATGTCTGACTTCCTCATCACCTGCTCATGAACTTGCTGGATCATCTGGGGCTGCGATATTTGACAATGTATCGGATGAAGATAAGGCCCAATTCCGGTTTCTTTTCACCATTGTAAACTCTGATAACTCGCACTGGCATTTGGTTGCTGTCGACATGGAAAGGAAGGTGTTCATGCACCTGAATTCAATGAAACGCAACCCGAAGTACAAGGCCAATGCAAGGAAATGGCATACAATTCTAGGCCACATATTCCATATCTACTGCGATAAGAAGGAAGCGATGGAGTGGCCGATGGAAGATATTTCGGATTGCCCAAGCCAACCGAGCGGATCGCTGGATTGCGGCCTGTACTGTCTGAGATACATGGAATGTCTTGCTCGACGGGACAATCCTGATATGAAGATGGATTTCAGGATGAGGAAGTCAGAGATTACCGGCGACACTTAGCTGCGACGATATTGAGAGAGGGCCTGAACAAAAAGATTAGCGACATTGTCGAAAAATGTTCTTAATTTTTGTATTCTTCTTTGAATGAAATTGAATGTAATTTATTCATATTAACACTGATTAATATTTAATGCAAATATTAAAAATTTTATCACTGCGAGCAGGAGTGTCCTCGATGTCTACGAGACATAGAGCTTGCGAAACGACTCCGAAGATTTAGCTCGACGACACCCTAGCTCATACCCTTGTCTTTCATCCCTTGCGAAACGACTCCGAAGATTTTAGCTTAGCTCATCTTTAAGAGAGAGCTTGCGAAACGACTCCGAAGATTTTAGCTTAGCTCATTGTTTTTCCAACGGCTCTACGTAAGAGACATCCCAGAGCTTGCGAAACGACTCCGAAGATTTTAGCTTAGCTCATCTTGTCTTGTATCCCAGAGCTTTCCGAAGATTTTAGCTTAGCTCATCTGTTGCGCGGCGACACCCGAAAGGCGGAAACATAAGAGACATCCCAGAGCTTGCGAAACGACTCCGAAGATTTTAGCTCGACGACACCCTAGCTCATATGTCTTTATCATCCCAGAGCTTGCGAAACGACTCCGAAGATTTTAGCTTAGCTCATCTTGTCTTGCGCGGCGACACCCGAAAGGCGGGAGGAGCTTCTCCAGCTTAGCTCATCTTGTCTTGGAGAGCCGCTTAGCTCATAAAGACACCCTTAGCTCATCTTCCGTAGGTTTCCGTCTTTCGGGTGTCGCCGCGCAAGACTAGGGTGTCGTTTGCCTTGAGCTAGGGTGTCGTCGAGCTAAAATCTTCGGAGTCGTTTCGCAAGCTCTGGGATGTCTCTTATGTTTCCGCCTTTCGGGTGTCGCCGCGCCTAGGGTGTCGTTTTCCATGAGCTAGGGTGTCGTCGCGCTAATTTCTTCGGAGTCGTTCGCGAGAACTGGGATGTCTCGTATGTTTCCGTCATTCGGGTGTCGCCGCGCAAGGCTTGGGTGTCGTTGCCAGAACTAGGATGTCTCGTATGTTTCCGTCTTTCGGTGTCGCCGAGCAAGGCTACCATGAAACTAATTCCTCGGAGTCGTTCGCGAGCGATTTCCATTTTTGATCTTGACCAAGCAACCAGGATAATCACTACAAAAGTTACGATGCATCATCGATGTATTTATATATTAAGACATTTCATTGTGTAAGTGTGCTCAGTAATCGAATCGAATTGGTATTTCATGTCCTTGCACCATCGAAAATCTTCATACGTCATGATAACAGGTACCCCTTGAACTGAAAGGATCGGCACTGGCATTGGACATCCTCAATATTTCTATCGTATGACACGATATAATCTTTGATCATCTCCTTGGATCCTTTTCAGAATATATACACGTGTTGCCAGTTGATCAATTTTGTATTTGATGCAGCCATTTCAAGGATCTCATTCTGGAATTTTTTGAAAATGCTCCGTGTATACCTTCCTGCAGCTTGTCTCTCAAAAGGTGATGATGTCTTTAGGAAAGCTATCGTTTGCAAAGTCCTATTATCTTCCTCATTTTCGGCCTCGTATCGTTTTTCCAAGGCATCTTCGTACTTACTTATAAACTCCGTTAGTGTTGTCTTCGAATTTATAAACCCATCGAAGAAGTGATTAATGCCCTCGCTCCTTTGTGAAGATGACATCCCTGTTAAAAATTTTGTCAACCAAAAATTAAAAAAAAAAAGCGTTTAAATGAATCATGAACCAAAGCCATTGACATACAAACCTGCGAAGAATGTATCCTTGAGGTAAACTGGGACCCATTTTTCCCGACATTCGTATAGGACATTGAACCAATCTATAGACTTGCATTCTTTATATTTCTCCATAACATGTGCCCACCTTTCCTCGAATGAATTTATGGTCAATGAATCATATATTGCCTCATCGAAATCAACCATAAACTTGGGATTTGCCGTGCAAATGTGGCCAATCTTTTCCGGTATCTTCTTCAATATATGCCAAAGACAAAATCGATGTCGGGTATTAGGAAAAACTTCTTTGACAGCAGCCTCGATTGCCTTATCTTGATCAGTAATCATGGCAATAGGTGCTTGACCACCATTTGCATCCAGCCAAGTCTTAAAAACCCATTTATATGTCTCAGTACTCTCATCAGACAACAATGCGCATCCAAGCAAGGTTGACTGTCCATGATGGTTCACCCCAACAAATGGACAAAAAGGCATTTGATATCTGTTTGTCAAGTAAGTTGAGTCAAAGCTTAGAACATCACCGAAGTATGTGCATGCCAATCTTGACCTTGGATGAATCCAGAAGACAGACCTCAGATGACCATTATCATTGAGGTCTAAGGAGTAGAAGAAATTGGGATTTTTGAGTTGCATTTCGGCAAAATGAATTACCATCGACTGAGCATCTCCTTCTTTCAGCTTAGACTGACGTTCGCGACAAATGAAGTTACGAGCATCCTTCTCGGTGAAATCCAATTGTCCTCTGCCCCCTTTTCTCCTTGCTATGGCAGAGTATATCTGAGTCGTCGGAACATTCACGGCATGTAAATTGCTGATCTCTGCCTTCTCTGGTGTGCTGATCCTCCTATGCGACCGTAGATAACCAGCTGATGTTATGGACAGCCCATGGTTATGTTCTAGAGAAACCTCATCCAAAATCCACTTACCACTTGTAGCATTCAGTCTTGCTTTTATGGATGCCATACAACCAACTTTCCCAGTATCCCTATGATTCATACTCTTCTCTGATTTTCTGGATTTTCCTTGCCTCCAACACGCCAGGTGCTTGAAGCAAAGTTGTTTTTTGTTGTTGGCCCTGCTACACACTGTTGTGATTCCAAAGCCAACTCGTTTCGCGTATCCATTGTAGAACGTATATACATCATCGGCTGAATTGAATTCCATCCCAGTTTGAGGAACTACAATATCATCCACTGCATTTGGACGACGGGTGAAGCTGCACGGCCGGGAGTGTTATCTTCTTCTTTCCGATCTACATTTCAGCATCAACTGTGAAAATATAGGCACGCATTCATGAACAGCTACTCCTACGCGACACCCCAGTTGAAATCTACTGACACCCTAGCTCCAATGCTACGACACCCGTGGCTTAGAACTGACCGCGCGGAGAATCCCTCCGACAGCACAGTAGAAATGGATTTCGGCCGAAACTCCTTCGAGACACCCACGTTGAAAGCTCACGACACCCTAGCTTTAAGGCGACGACACCCGTGCTTAGAACTGACCGCACGGACAATCCCCATGACACCCTAGGAGAATTGGTTTTCGGCCGAAACTCCTTAGAGACACCACTGTTGAAAGCTCACGACACCCCTAGCTTAATGCGACGACACCCGTGCTTAGAACTGACCACGGCGAGAAAGCCCGCGACAACCAAGTTACTAAAATTTAATTTTATTTATAAAAAAAAAAATTACATTAGCCCTCACTGGGGCTTGTCTCCTTCGGTCGCTGCGTCGGCGATCTGGCGATGGAGGGACGCTACTTTCCCCTCCAGGTGGCTATTGGCCCGACGCAGGACCTCTATCTCTTTTGTTGAAACATCCTGGTATTCCTCGACCGCCAGCCTGAGTCGCTCGCTGATTGCGTGCGACTCAGCATAAACCACCGCGTCGATGGTGACGGTTGGGCGTCGGCTGCCATGGCTGCCAGTAGATCTCACCTCGCCTCTGGAAGCCATCTTGTGGTCAGTTCAAGCTGGAAAGGTGAGTAACGATGGCATTCCCCCATCCTTATTTAAGGTTCCCCTGGCGGGTGTTTCGATTGCCATGCGCCACCATCTCAGTGGTTGTTCACAGGAATCGAATCGGTGCGCCACCACGCCCCGCCCTCCACGTTGAGTTTCGAGGGATGGGGAACAGAACAGTTTCGGGAAGCAAACAGTCGTAAGTTTAACGTCGTCCCAAGAGAAAATTCACGACACCCAAGGATGATTTGGATTTCGGCCGAAACTCCTTCGCGACACCCCACTTGAAAGCTCACGACACCCTCGCATCAATGCTTCGACACCCGTGCTTAGAACTGAACACGGAGAGAATCCCCGAGACATCCCAGGGATGAGTTGGATTTCGGCCGAAACTCTTCGCGACACCCCTGTTGAAAGCTCACGACACCCTAGCTTTAAGGCGACGACACCCGTGCGTCGAACTGATCACAGAGAGAACCCCCGCGACACCCCTTCTCGAATTCGGCCGAAACTCCCTCGTGACACCCCAGTTGTAAACTCACGACACCCTAGCTTTATGGCGACGACACCCGTGGGTTCACTGTTAATGCATGGGTGTCGTCCCCTTAAAGCTAGGGTGTCGTGAGTTTACAACTGGGGTGTCACGAGGGAGTTTCGGCCGAATTCGAGAAGGGGTGTCGCGGGGGTTCTCTCTGTGATCAGTTCGACGCACGGGTGTCGTCGCCTTAAAGCTAGGGTGTCGTGAGCTTTCAACATGGGTGTCGCGAAGGAGTTTGGCCGAAATCCAAATTATCCTTGGGTGTCGTGAATTTTCTCTTGGGACGACGTTAAACTTCCGACGGTTTGCTTCCCGAACCTCTGTTCTGTTCCCCATCCCTCGAAACTCAACGTGGAGGGCGGGGCGTGGTGGCGCACCGATTCGATTCCTGTGAACAACCACTGAGATGGTGGCGCGTGGCAATCGAAACACCCGCCAGGGGAACCTTAAATAAGGATGGGGGAATGCCATCGTTACTCACCTTTCCAGCTTGAACTGACCACAAGATGGCTTCCAGAGGCGAGGTGAGATCTACTGGCAGCCATGGCAGGCGACGCCCAACCGTCACCATCGACGCGGTGGTTTATGCTGAGTCGCTCGCAAGCAGCGAGCGACTCATCAAGGCGGCCGAGAAATACCTGGCCGTTTCAACAAAAGAGACAGAGGTCCTGCGTCGGGCCAATAGCCACCTGGAGGGGAAAGTAGCGTCCCTCCAGCATCAGATCGCCGACGCAGCGACTGAAGGAGATAAGCCCCAGTAAGGGCTAATGTATTTTTTTTTTTGATAAATAAAATTAAATTTTAGTAACTTGGTTGTCGCGGGCCTTCTCGCCGCCGTGATCAGTTGGGTGTCGTCAATTTTCAACTGGGGTGTCGTCGCCCTAAAGCTAGGGTGTCGTGGGATTTCATCTGGGGTGTCGCGAAGGATTACGGCCGAATTCGAACTAGGGTGTCGCGGGGATTATCTCCGTGGTCTCTTGTTCAAGCACGGGTGTCGTCTCGTTAGAGCTAGGGTGTCGTGAGATTTCAACGGGTGTCGCGATTGATTTTCTGCCGAATTCAATTAGGGTGTCGCCGGTTCTCTCTATGTGCACATTTATGAGACGGGTGTCGTCGCCCTAAAGCTAGGGTGTCGTGGGATTTCATCTGGGTGTCGCGAAGGATTTACGGCCGAATTCGAACTAGGGTGTCGCGGGGATTATCTCCGTGGTCTCTTGTTCAAGCACGGGTGTCGTCTCGTTAGAGCTAGGGTGTCGTGAGATTTCAACTGGGTGTCGCGATTGATTTTCTGCCGAATTCAATTAGGGTGTCGCCGGTTCTCTCTATGTGCACATTTATGAGACGGGTGTCGTCGCCCTAAAGCTAGGGTGTCGTGGGATTTCATCTGGGGTGTCGCGAAGGATTTACGGCCGAATTCGAACTAGGGTGTCGCGGGGATTATCTCCGTGGTCTCTTGTTCAAGCACGGGTGTCGTCTCGTTAGAGCTAGGGTGTCGTGAGATTTCAACTGGGTGTCGCGATTGATTTTCTGCCGAATTCAATTAGGGTGTCGCCGGGTTCTCTCTATGTGCACATTTATGAGACGGGTGTCGTCGCCCTAAAGCTAGGGTGTCGTGGGATTTCATCTGGGGTGTCGCGAAGGATTTACGGCCGAATTCGAACTAGGGTGTCGCGGGGATTATCTCCGTGGTCTCTTGTTCAAGCACGGGTGTCGTCTCGTTAGAGCTAGGGTGTCGTGAGATTTCAACAGGGGTGTCGCGATTGATTTTCTGCCGAATTCAATTAGGGTGTCGTCGGGTTCTCTCTATGTGCACATTTATGAGACGGGTGTCGTCGCCCTAAAGCTGGGGTGTCGTGGGATTTCATCTGGGGTGTCGCGAAGGATTTACGGCCGAATTCGAACTAGGGTGTCGCGGGGATTATCTCCGTGGTCTCTTGTTCAATCACGGGTGTCGTCTCGTTAGAGCTAGGGTGTCGTGAGATTTCAACAGGGGTGTCGCGATTGATTTTCTGCCGAATTCAATTAGGGTGTCGCCGGGTTCTCTCTATGTGCACATTTATAAGACGGGTGTCGTCGCCCTAAAGCTAGGGTGTCGTGGGATTTCATCTGGGGTGTCGCGAAGGACTTACGGCCGACTTCGAACTAGGGTGTCGCGGGGATTCCTTACCATCCGGACTCTCAGAGCGAGGGGGGAGGAAAAGAAAGAGAGTTATTCTAGCACAGATGAAATTCAGTTGAGCACGAACATACGCCCTCGACGTTCGCTTCTCTCTCTGAATTCGGCCAGGTCTGGCATTCCCAAGCAGATGGAGGAAAAAAGGAGCTTTTTAAAAGCAATTGACGAAGAGATAACGAAAATCTTACAGACCTGGCCGAATTCAGAGAGAGAAGCGAACGTCTACGTGAGGTTTTGGCAAGGAAAAATCTCATTGGATAAACTTTTATATTTGAAGCCTCCAGTAGACTCCAGTAGCCAGGTTTTTCAACCTCTAAGCTGAAATATTTCCTTCGACCAGACTTTCAAAGCTGAAATATTTACAAAACAGTTATGACTCTCAGAGTGTCATAACTATTTCGTTCTAAGGTAGTTACCCGCGCATTAAACGCATTAACTAACTCTAACCAGAAAAAAACTGTTGATGTAATAAAGAAGTGGGAAGAAAGAGTTTTTACTTTGTGCTGCGGCTGACATTTCCTCCAGAAGTTTTTTTACACAGACTCCAGTATCAAGGTTTTCCAGTCCAGTAGCTGAAGTATTTTCAGCCTCTAAGCTGGAAGAAACAGAGTTCTTCTTGCACAGATGACATAAAACGTAAAATGGCGCTAAAGGGCATTTTCGTCCGCACGCAAAGTTTAAAAAAAAGCGAACAACATTAAATGTCTGTCACGTTCAGAACGTTACGTCAAAGCCCAGCCATACCGCCTGTCAGGTCATCCACGTCGGATCCACGTGGACCAATTGGAAGACGCGGTGCAGCCCACGTCAGCGTTGCTGCACCGGAGTCGGTGTACAAAGTGTTTTCCCACCTGACATATGGTTGACTATCTCCTTCCCACTCTTACGAATATGTTATCTGGATTTGGCTCATGGTGGGCCATGAAGACTGCACACCCCATTGGGAGAGGGGCCAAGGGAGAGATGAGGACATAATGGACGACTATATGCCTCTTTGTCGCTCTGGATACCATCACCACTTCGTCTTCATCTTCTTCGTTGGAGGAGTCCGTGGCGTCGGGAGCCGGTTGGGATCTTCTTCCATGGGGCGAGGGGGTTTCTCGGGTATGACCAGGGAGCTGGAAAAGCCGGAGAAGCTATAGAGTCCAGAGCTGGAGTTCAGAGCGGAACGAAGACAGGGAGGAGCCGTCTGGGTCCGAAGAAGGTTGGGGAGAAGTTGGGGCCCGACTGCTGGAGTCAGGAATGGATCCGGGGATCCTAGGAACTGAGCTGCCGGGGACGGATCCGGGGCCAGGAATAGGCTAGGATCTAAGCTTTCGTGGGGTTGTCTGTAGGACGCTATACTCGGTGACGTGGACTCTGGAGCTGGTGTCGGGAGGTCTGGGGGCTGTAGCGGACGTCTGCGAACTAGAGCCGTCCATGGCCGGGAGTCCGCAAGTCAGGGGCCACCTAGGAGATCTGTTGTGGGGAGGCCGATTTGGGAGGCCATTGAGGAACTGAGCCGACTTGGGAGGCTGCCTAGGATGGGGCCGACTTGGGAGGCCGCCTAGGATGGGGCCGTCCAGAACATCCTGTCATCGTTGCCCATGGGGTCAACTGGCCCCATCAGCGGGGACCGAGGAGCTCCGCTCATGGGTCTGGTGCCTGCTGAGATGGACTCTCTCCCCCTCTTTTGCTTGTCAGCGCCGTCAGAAGCCATTCATACCATTGCCAGCATTGATATACATAGCTTTGTGTTGTGACGAGTACCAGATGATGTCTGCAGATCAACATCCACCTTGACCTTTTGCCCCCTTGGTTTCTTTGACTGGCTCAGGCCATGGTGGACCGTAGCTCCTGAGCTTGTGAATGGCTCGTGTGGGGTTTATTGGTCCCACCATAAGCAATTCCTTATTTTTCTTTTGTTTTGATCCTTTGTGGTGTGAAATTGTAACTTTGTTTCATTTATCGTATAATGTAAAATTTAAAAATAATAATAAAGAAGCAACACCTAATATGTCTTGTTGGTTTCTAGTTTTCAAAACAATTAGATTTTTTTCCTTTTTTTATTTTTTAAAATCTGTTTTTATCCTTTCTTTTGTATTTGATGCATCAAGCCTTCAGAGTAACAATTTGGCTATTTTATAGGTTTTTGGTGGTTAAAAATGTTAATCAAATTAGAAGACCATAGTTTGTGCATGTACTTAATCACAGTGATCTATCTGCAAGTAAATGTGTTCCATCTGTGGCATTCAATGTCTGAAGTTTCTGATGACAGTTAAATTTACAATTTTTTTGGATGAAAATTCTCTGAAATAAAATTCCTCTCAGACAACAAGGTTTAGGAATTATGCCTTTGAATTGTCGAGTTATCATCAAAGACAAGACAACCAACTTGGATTTCCTTAAGAATTGGTGGGTAGGATTTGAGAAAGTTGAGGTCCTTTTATGTCTTGGGAAGTTAATGGTGGCTGTAACAGAGCACTTTTGCATGGGACATGTTTGACTTGGAGAAAGTAGTGGGCCTGAAGTGGTTTCAGCAAGAGTTGCTGCTTCCCTATGATTGGTTTGGCAGAGGTGGGAACCAAGCTTACAAAGTTTAGCCTTTACTCCCCAAAGAAGTGTTAACCGACTTAGGCTTGGCATCCTTTTTGCCTGTGCTTCCAAGCATTTGCATCCAACCATTCAGATCCTTGTAGAACTTTGCCTAAATGGTGTTGGGGAATGTGGATTGGGTGATGACAGTCACTTTGAAGGCCAACTTCTATATGGTGCTTGAATGGGAAGCTACAATTATTAACCATCTAGTTCTGCAGTCTGGCTCTATTTGCAACTTGGTTTGCTGAGGTAGTGTAGAAATTTTTGGTGAGCTCTAGACATTGTTAGATGAAGAATTCTATGATTGCACAGCATGGCCTCCAGATTGCTTTAAGGTTAATAGATTTCTATCTTGTGGTCTTTTGAGGTTACATGATGCTTTAAGGTGTGGACCTCCTAAAACAAGTAGTTGTTGGATTTCTTTTCAAATTCCATCCTGTTGTAGCTCTTTGCTTCCAACAGATATGGCATGTTAGTCCTCCAAAAAGAAAAGCAATATTCAGTTGCTCACTTGTGTCCTTACTGTTATCATCTTGATACATTGTGATTTTTGCTTTGGAGATTAAGCATGTTGAGTTCTCTATTCATTGGTCAAAGTTCTTTGTTACACTGCCTTATTTCATTCTTTTTTTTGAAAAGATCTTTAATATTTCATCTTTTCTGCATATTATTATCTTTTCTTAAACCATTAGCTTGGATTCAGTATTTTTTCCTCACCAACTCTAGGAAAGTCACCAGGGCATCTTGGTCTCTTAAGCCACGTTTTGGACTATTGTTTACTGACTCGGCCAAAAGGTAGCTGTGAAAAGCTTATTGTTGGATGAGTAAAGAAACTACAAGGCAACTCATTGCTATGCCTGAACTTTTTTAACTTGGGCAGGGTTGGAGTTGGAGGAGATTTACACTATGACATGCTTTTAAATACCAAGGCAAATATGATAATTTAAGTAAGGCAAATATGATAATTTAAGTATCTTGGAAAATACTTTGAATGATTTTGATCAACAAGAGGCTTACAAGGGATCTTCTATTCTGTTTTATCATCTTTTTTCTTTTTTCTCTTTTTTTTTTTTGCAGTTGTGTACTGCTCGTATATACTTGACCGCCTTCTCTTTGAACAAAGTTTGACAGGTATATTGATGCATACCAATTTTTGTAATGCTTGTGTTGTGGCAGCCTCTAATGGATATTCTGGAAATTCAAATGGTGGGGCTAATACATTAGAAGATAGATTCAGAAACCCCAATGCTTGGAAATCCAGCAAGGTATAGGTTCATTTCACCTTTTCCTGCCAGGCAGTGATTTATTTCAGTAATAATACAACTTTGACTGAGTAATGGATTCAAGGAGGAAAATGAACATGACAAGAGCATCTATGCATTATGTACATGTTTTACTAGTTTCTAGACTGGATGTCTCAAAATTTTTTATACCAAAAATTCGTGCTGTATAGCCAACCTTCAAATAGTCATCGGATCTAGGCCTTTGAACCTATATGAGCAGCTACTCAACGAGGATGCACATTTACTGATTAACATAAAATATTTATGTAAGCCTACATGATCAATTATGTGCTTACTAGGAACGATGGTACACTTGCTTTCTAGATTCTGTTTTTCTTTTTTATTTTTTTTGGGTATGCACACTTCCTAAAATTTTCAAGAGTGTCAGCTTATTTGTTCCTCATTTTCATGCATAGGAATTATGGATGTTTTTCTCAGTTGTTTTCTGTCTCAATTGAAATCGGAAGTTCACGTTTTCTTACAGGCTGTAGATTGATCTGATTTTAATCTCTATTTATGTTTGTGCATGCACCGTGTAAGTCATTTCATATTAACGTGATTGGTTGTGGACAGGCATCAAGCAGCCACTTCATGTCTGACTTAACAGAAGTGAAACTGAGATGTGTTATTTGTATGGGCACTATGAAAGAGGAGACATCCACAATCTGCGGCCATGTATTTTGCAAAGCCTGCATCACAAATGCCATCAGAGTGCAAAAGAGATGCCCAACCTGCCGGGAGAAACTTTCCATCAGTAATATTCACCGCATATACCTCCCAGGAACAACTTCGTAGCAACTGATTCACAGTCCAGTTATTCTCTGCCCTCTTTTGATCCGACATCATTCGATCATGAATCACATTTAATATGACGCCCCTTAATCATATTATAAGGTGCTCTGACATATAAGGGATATATCAGTGATTGTGAGATCTAATTATGTGATGTGCTGTTATGGATGAGAAAGGTTTTGGGAATCTATGTAGGATTTTTTTTTAAACTTGAATAAGTATATTTGGTGTGATGGAATGAAATATATGGCTGTCTGTTTCATATTTCCATAACAACTGCATTGTATATCCTATTTTCCAGAATATCTTGATGCTTTCTTTTCAGCATAGCATGCAACGTGAGCTACTTTAAAGGACTGTTTTACAGTCCTATTGGTGGTGCTGTTGGCCTAGAGCACCTGCCGTGTTTTACAGTGTTTGGAAGCCGATGGATGAGGACTGCAGCTCAATTCCAAAGACTCGTTTTTCAAACCGGTGCCAAAAGGCACCGGTTTTAAACGAAAGGTATGAGATTGAAAAATTTATGGAAATGGTTTCCCCCTGCTTGGTCATCCCCTCAGGCTCGGCCCCGTTAGCTGGGTTGCTGATAGGGACCGAGCAAAAATCGCAACATGGTGTGGCGATTTCAGCCAAATGAAATCGCCACACCGTGTGGCGATTTCAATTAGAGTGGGAATCGCCACTTCGTGTGGCGATTTCAACAGTTATCCCCCCTCCCCCCCCGATCGAGAGCCTGCGATCGGGGGATTGTTTTAAAGGGCTGGGTGTCCTTTTCTTTCTCCCATCCGCTCGTTTGAAGCCACGTCGACTCGCCGGAGAGATCCCCCGCCATGGCTCGCCGGAGAGATCCCCCCGCCATGGCTTGCCTACCACCGGAGATCTCCGCCGCGGCTCGCCTACCACCGGAGATCCATCTTTTTGTAGACTTTACAAGGTACACAAAGTCCCTGTATGTGATTTTCTCAACTAGATTCGATAATCCTAGACAACTAGATCGGTTAATCGATATGGCACTTAGAGTAATAGTGGGTTTAGAGATATCTAGCATATCCCATGCTCTATATAAACAAATTATTTTTGCTTCGTTGTATGGATGTGAACGTCCCACCTTTGATCTAGAATTTGGCCCTTATATATCATGCTATAACTGTGCATTTTATAGCAAACCTTAAATGTATGTAAAACCTGCTAAATTTTAGTATATGCATAGCATAAAATATATTTGCGGAAGCTAAGCTTAAACATATGCATGGAGAAAAGCATAAAAGATCCGTTGTATTTAGGTCTTCTTTGTTGTTAATGTTGCTTTTATGTTTATTGATTGCTTGTAAATGTTGCTTTTGTCAGATTATCAAGACATGGCTCATAATGTCTTAGATCCAGGGCCTCGTGATCCTACTGTTCTCAATTTGCAAGAGTTGCATAGATCAACGAACATATTTCAAGGCGAGGTATGTATTATTGATCGACGGTTCTTAATTAATTTACATTTGTTTATGTTGATGCGGATGTATCAAATTTTTTATTTCAGGAGTTACCGGTTCTTAGATGCCGTCGGTATAACGCACATATCTGGAAAGAGACACCGGAAATGTCACACCCACGAGTGCAGTACTACCTAGATCGTGTCGGCATGTTTGGCACATATCGGATTGGCCAGATTCGACTGGATGTCGGCCTTATTTCTGCACTGGTAGAGAGATGGCGGCAAGAGACCCATACATTTCATCTACCTTTTGGTGAGGCGACCATTACACTACAGGATGTAAGTATTTTAAGCGGCCTCCGGATTGATGGTTCTGCTGTTACCGGGTTAGATCCGCGCCATACAATTCCGGAGTGGCAGGCTATATTTGGGAGGTTATTTGGTGTTGAACCTCCCGTCGAAGCATTTCTGAAAGGTCGTTTTCGTTTAGCATTCTTCGATCAATTCTATCATGACCTTCACTTGGACGAAGATGTGGATGATGCGGTTGTCCAGCAGTTCGTGAGGGGACAACTTCTTCGAATCATTGGTGGAGTGATTCTTCCGGATACCTCTGGTAATTTAGTTAAGTTGATGTACGTGCCATTTCTTGAAGACTTGGAGGTATTTGCTGCTCTAAGTTGGGGATCGGCTACACTGACTGGTTTATATAGAGCACTATGTCGTGCAACGAGCCCTACCCAGTCTGACATTGGAGGATACCTTCCATTGCTACAGGTAAACACTTTATACTTATGTCTGAGATCGATGTAATTTTAATTATTAATTAAAATTTTGAATTATCCGAACATGCAGATTTGGGCATGGGAACGATTTCCTATTTTCCATCCCACGAGACTCAAGATTTCGGAAGCTAGACGTTCGGATGCCGATGATGATTGGCACGTAGGTGCACCGTAGGGGTATAGATGGCACGTAAGATACAACATGAAAATATTTCAACCCATACACTATGTGCGTATAGGGACCAGTTGGATCTGTTGGATGATAGTGAACAATGGGTATGTTATGTTGTATATGGAATTCAATTAGATCGATTCATTATGTTGCCTAATGATTAATTAAATTTTTTCTATGCAGTTCTTATGGTGTCCTTACTCGCCGACAGTTATCTCTATTTTACCTCCAAGCTGCTTGGTTAGTTTGGATATTTGGACGGCACGGATCCCGCTCATATGTTTTGATGTAGTTGAATGGCATTTGCCGGATCGGGTGCTTTGTCAATTTGGATGTCGCCAATGCATACCATATCCATGCGATACGTCGCTACATCTTCATCAGATTGATCGACGGGGGAGGTCATATGCTGCATGGGATGCCGTGCACGGGACTTATGTTGCAACATGGAATGCACGGCACCAGCATGTGATTATGAGAGAGCCTATAGTAGCAGGATTCCCATGCACACCCGATTATATGGCCTGGTTTAGGAGCATCACTCGAATATGTGTAGGCCGCTCTGAGTATAGTACAAGTGGTTATGAAGGGGAAGGCACTTCATATGAGTTTCTGGTACTGATTTTAAATTTTTTTTTTGGGTATCTTTTACTTTTAACTTCCTTAGCTATCATATGAAATTTTGTTGTCATATTGTATGCAGCATGAGAGGTTTCAACAGTTGACTATCGAGCTCGAGCGGGCATTATCCGCCCCAGTGGACGATGAGCGGCTACAGATTTTGAGAAGCGCGACGTCGATGGCGCATGGTACATTGTCCGGCGTCCGGCATCAGCATGTTCGGAGCACAGCTCCTTCAGCACACTATCCGAAGGTGCCGGAGTTCACACGAGCCGACGTTGATCCGATGATGGAGACATTTCATTATACTCCATCGCCCTCTTGCATGCGGTCCCCATTAGCACACGAGTATTCGCAGAGGAGAGATGCTGGGGAGGGTACATCTGCCTGTCAAGATCACAATGCATATCGCATTGATGACATTGCCGATGCGGACATCGCCGAGATATGTGAGGATGCTGATGCTTCCTGGTCATATTTGGACGCTGCTATGCATGATGTTTTCAATGCTAGCGCGATCCCCACGTAGGAGGGGGTATCTCAGGTGATTGATGAGGTTCCTATACCGTTGGCGACCTATAGGCGACGGACAGGACATATTCGCCGACCTCCTCGACGAGGATGTGGAACCTAGGTTTTCTAGATTGTTGTACTCAAACCTTATGATGTAAAACTTCTTTTTTTAATGTATCCGAAATATCTTATTTCTATGAGATTGTGTTCTTCTAATGCATTAACTTTTTGTCATGATTGGCAATTACGGTTGAGTTTCGATTGACTTTCGGTTGAGTTTCGGTTGAGTTTTGGTTGAGTGTCGACTGAGTTTCGGCTGAGTTTCGGCTTAGTTTCGGCTGAGTTTCAGTAGAGCTTCGATCAAGTTTCGAGTCTCAGCTGAGTTTCGGTTGAGTTTCTGCTGAGTTTCGGTCAAGTTTCGAGTCTCGGCTGTCACCCCTTGGCTTAGCTTCATCCACTATTAAGGTGCAGCCCCCAAGTTCAGAACCATCGAGTTCCAAGGCCTTGGAAAAGGCATCTTGCTATCTGAAATCCATGTATGCCATCCTGCAACCCAAAGCTGTCGCTTAATACATGATGAAGAACCCCAACCAACACAACTAACACCAGGCATCAGACCCCTTGAAAGCACCAGTTTCATAAACCTTAGGTATGGAAAGCCAAGTAATCTCTCCACAGGACCCAAAATGTTCTTCAAAGGAGTTTCGGATCTGCAATAAGTTCAAAAATTACATAAAAAACAAAAAGAATCTAGATTAGATTGATTAAATTAAAACAATACCTGATCCTCTTCAAGGGTTTTGTCAAAACCCTTTACAAGTGCATGACTAAAAAGTTTTCAGCAAAAAGATTGAATGAAGGTTGAATCAATCTTCTTTGAAAGTTGATACCCCGCATGCAAATCATTGGGAGGGTTTTGCCACTCTTGTGGATGCCTGAGGAAATCGCCACATGAAGTGGCGATTTCAGGACTGAAATCGCCACTTCATTTGGCGATTTCAGTCCAGGCCGTTGTAGAAGATGAAATCGCCACATGAAGTGGCGATTTCAGGGTTGAAATCGCCACTTCATGTGGCGATTTCAGGTCATTGCATTGGAGAAGATGAAATCGCCACATGAAGTGGCGATTTCAGGGTTGAAATCGCCACTTCATGTGGCGATTTCAAGCCAGCCTTTTGGGTCCTTTGGGTGGATGAAATCGCCACATGAAGTGGCGATTTCAGGTTTGAAATCCCCACCTCATATGGAGATATTCGGCTCAGTTATGAAATCGCCACTTGAAGTGGCGATTTCAACCCTGAAATCGCCACTCCAAGTGGCAATTTTCTTAGACTCTCCCCCGAGCCTTCAGCATGGGGGACTTACAATTCGGGGGGCTTAAAGAATCCAAAATTGGCTCCCGAGCCAACCCCCCCTCCCCCCCCCCAATCCGGAAACTCATTTAAGTCTGAATTTTTTTTTTTTGTTTTTGCCTGAGTGACAAATGGAAAATAGAAAGATATCATTTGCCGAAACTCAATTAAAGCTTGATCGAAACTCAATCAAAGATCTACCGAAACTCAATCGAAACTTCACCGAAACTCAATCGAAACTCACGTCATCAAATGCCAATCATGACATAAAGTAAATGCATCCATAAATTATGAAAGTCATAGGCCCAAGTACATCATAAATGCATCAATATATAGTCTTGTTCCTAAGACAAGTACATCATAGGAACAGAATGGCCAGTTTACTTAAAGAGTACATAAATTTAAGATTCCGAAGGTCCACCGGTTACAATAGGATAACGGCGCCTGGAATGACCCGTTTGCTTGCAAATAGAACATCGACTTGTTCTTCTAGGCTGAACCTCATCCATCTCGTTATGGATCCGAATAGACTTTGGCTTTCCTCTTTTCTTCGGCCTAAGACGATCCCGATCAGGTATGCACGTGATCGGTGTTTGCAACCAGTAGTCTTCATGTGGTACTGGGTTGAACTCCCCACCCCAGGTAGCAATGTAGGAGCGAATACTATATACTTCATCAACAAAAGCTGCTGAGTCCATGCCAATCTCCTGGCACACTGCTAACACGTATATATGGATATTTATATATTGTCCACTTCCCACATGAACAAATACGGTCACTAAGAGAAACAGTCTGAACGTTGCCTCCACCCCTGAGAGCTTCACTGAACCTCCTTGTCACTACTTCATAAGTAGCTCTTTGCATGTTGTATCTAGTTACTCTATGCTCATTAGCTTTGGCCTGACCTTCAGCAATCTTAATCGAAATATGAGGAGTGGAAAGGTTGTTAGGGTTCTCCTATACATACCTTAAGGCTTTTGCGCGTCTCGTGTTGAAGTATTTAACAAGACGATGAAATGTCATCTGCACACACGCAGTAATTGGAACATTTCTAGCTCCCATCAACACGCAATTAAAAACTTCCGAGAGATTGGTTGTCAATGTACCGTAGTGAAAGCCCCCGTCATGTACCAATGTCCACTTCTCCGGCTCTAACTCCGATAGCCAAGTCCAAGCCTCTGCATTGACTATTTTAATCCTTTCCATCAGAAAGTTAAACTTTCGAAGCTGATGTTTGCTCCCTGCTTTCCATACTGCTCTTTTCAACTGAACATTTGAGAATCTCGAGTTGAAATTACTGCAAACATGTCTCAAACAATATCGATGATAAGCTCTTGGTGGAGCCCATCCAATTTCATTATCAGCTATGGCACTTAGTATATCAGGATGTCGGTCAGATATAAGACAAATGCCATTTCTATCTTTCACAACATGCCTCCTAAGCCTCAGCAAAAACCAGCTCCAACTAGCTGTACACTCTTCATCCACAATTGTATAGGCCAATAGAAATATCCTATTACCAGCATCAGTGCCTGTCGCGATCAGCATCTTCCCTCAGTACTTTCCATAAAGATATGTTCCATCAATAGAAATCACCGGGCGACAATACTGAAACCCCTCAACAGATGGTTGAAATGCCCAAAATACATAATTCAAGACCCGTTCAGAAGAACTAGCTTCACTGTAGAAATCCCAACATACAACTGTTCCAAGGTTAGCATTCTGCAGTGCAAGCATGTATCTAGGAAGCTTTGCATATGACGGTTCCCATTCACCAAATATATCAATCAATGCCCTCTGCTTTCCATGCCATGCTTTGGCATATGACACTGTATAGTGAAATTGTTCTGCAATGGTTGCTATAATAGCTTCAATATTCACACTTGGATCTTTCTCCACAATGTGTCGAACAGCATGGCTAATAATTCGAGATGTAATATGTTTGTTATCCCGAGTTAAATTACTGAATAAACAAGAGTGTGGCCCTTCATACCTTGTGATCTCAAAAAATCCATGCTTCTTCAACTTGGTAGCACGCAACCTCCACGGACACTGTTGGGCAGTACTTGAAGAGGCACATCTCATCGACCAGAATAGTTTCTTCGACTCCACAACATTATATGTGCGATGCTTCTTGATGTGATACATTTCACATGCTCTCTTCAGTTTATCTTTAGTATTAAACAATAATCCTTTAGCAAACACAGTCATTGATGGATCCCAAAATTGAGATTTGAAGGGCAACTCTCTTGGAGTACTGACACATCCACCATCATGCAAATTTAACTCATTATAAAATTCTGGAACTTGTTCATATGCAAAGGCTTGATGATCATGTACCTGAGTTGGAATAGGTTCTGGATGAGTGTATGCAGGAATGGAACTAAAGCCAGTGTCATAAACTACCACGTCTCCATATGACTCTTCATCTTCATATGACTCTTCATCTGAGTCATCATGTTTAGGCCAATAGTCATCATCTGCACTTTTGTCTGACTTCATTCCCCGACTATCAATATTACACTGATTGTTTACCACATCATCACTTTGTACAGCTGGCATAAATCCCTCAATCATTAGGAAATCCATTAGAGGCCTAACCTGTTCCTGCTGCTGGGCAATAGGAGAACTGTCTCGAACATTCTCTATATGACCAACACTATATGGCTCTGGAACATCATCCTTTAAAACATAGAGTTCAATACACCGATATTCGGAACACTTCGAGGGAAATGTCAACATGTGCTCCACATCATCGTCGTCCTCAATTGGAAGAAGCACATATTTTGATGCAATGTTGGAGATCTCCATATCAATCTGATGATATGTCTCTGTTCTGGAATTGTTAGAACTGTATGTATCTGATCAACCAACTCAGCAAAGCATGTTCCCGTACTCAATTTCAAACATTTACGAGGAGGTTGATTATAATGTATCCCTTCTTGGTCACTATGTTCAATTGATCCATCATAATATAGTAAAACACGTACAATTTCCATCTGAAAAAAAGATGATCAAAATTTATCTCCGATCAGCTACAAACAACAAAAAAATTTAAATATGCATAAATTTTAGTAGCATTTAGCACATATTGGTTCCCAAGGTCCATATGGAACATTTAATCTCTCATGATGATATCATAGCTAAAATAAAACATCAATATTACTTTCTTCTTTGTCAAAAAAATATATTAATATCATTTATATGAGGGAATGTATAAACACACATCTCAAGCATATAAAAATTAGTTTAAGAATGGAATGTGTATCTACCTTGACAGAATCCCCCCGATCTCTCCGGCAAGCAATGGAACTTCAAGCGAGTCGGCGTGGCTTCAAGCGAGCGGATGGGAGAAAGAAAAGGGCACCCAGCCCTTTAAAACAATCCCCCCCGATCGCAGGCTCTCGGTCGGGGGGGATAACTATTGAAATCACCACGTGGTGTGGCGATTTCAGTAATGAAATCGCCACACCATGTGGCGATTTTAATCCAAGTTGGAATCGCCACACGAAGTGGCGATTCCCACTCTAATTGCGATTTCATTTGGCTGAAATCGCCACACCATGTGGTGATTTCTGCTCGGTCCCTGTCAGCAACCCAGCTGACGGGGCCGAGCTTAAGGGGATGACCAAGCAGGGGAAAAAAATGGCGTTTTTCCTTTAACACCATTTCCATAAAATGTTTGGATCCCATACCTTTCGTTTAAAACCGATGCCTTTGGCACCGGTTTGAAAAACGAGTCCAATTCCAAAAGCTCATGCAGTCAAAGGACCTCCATCAAGCCCAAAATACTTTATCCCGCTCATGCAGTCAAAGGACCTCCATCAAGCCCAAAATACTTTATCCCGATCTGTAGGCACATCATGCGCTGATACGATCGTGTTGATATATATATATATATATATATATATTTACGTATTAAGCGGATTGATTGACCATACACACGTATAAAGATATATATGTCTAAAATAATTTTATTTTTTTTATATATTGTATATGCATTTTGCATGCGTTTCTGCACTGTATACGGTACTGAATTTTTTTTTTTTTTTTTTTTTTTTTTTTTTTTTTGTGTAAACGGTGCAGAAAGACTTTTTCCGCCCGGCATCATCCCTTAACGCACCTTTGGCTCTGCTTCCTCCCGCCTCTTTTGAGCTTAAAATATGTGCTTCATGGTAGCTCCAATCGTTCTCTCGTGACTAAACCACCCCGAACATGATGAGATTAGAGAGGCTCACCTCCACCTTCTCATCCACTCCTACCCTCGATCAGTCACTCGTATTTCGTACAGGGAAAGTCGAACCCTTACGACTCAACCATATGCAACTCAAGTTGCCCTACAATTATAGCTCTACACATGAACGCGCGCAAAAAAATAAAAATAAAAATAAAAATAAAAAAGAGAGAATAAAGAAAGTCCCCAAAGCCCCCTTTCCTCCTCGTGGTCTCTGAGTTTCTAGATTATTCCTCTCTATATCATCAAAACCTCTTCATTTTAACTGTACCGGAAGCTCTCAAAAAACACACCAAATCTGCATGTTAACATTAATTAAAAGTACAACAAAAGCAGAAATCTGCAAGAAATTTAAGCAGAACTGTGTGATTGCGTCTCCTTTATAATGATCTGCCATAATATTTATGGTACTTTGACAAAACACTGCCATATAGAGAAATAGTTAAGCCACTTGAACCTGGGCTGTCAAAAAGGTCACAGCATCAAACACCCCTATCCTATGGCAGATCCTCCCAGACATTGACTCGCTGTGGTTCTTAAGTTTACAGTACAGCACACCTTCACAATTATCAGGATCCAACAAAACAGGCAGTCCTGAACCTTCACCTTCATACCCAGCTTAAAATACAAGCTCATGTAGTCCCAGACACATTTGACTCTCCTCACTAAGAAAAGAAACCAAAATTGCTCTGAGCTCCAAGATATGAAAGTGCTGTTGAAACCTGTAAGCCAATGGACAGAAACAACCTCATCAACTCAACTATATTTGTTAGATGAAAAGGGTAGGAAAACTAGGATCAGAAAAAGGATACCTCTTTGTGCAGACCTAACCTACTTCATATATATTTCATTCCAGCAATTCTTATCTGCCTTGATATCAAGTACTGAACAAGAGAATAAATAACTCCTAATAATCCTAGAACCCTCACTGTAACTATATCTGTTATTATGATTGATGGCAAATTAAGAGGCATTGTCAGCAGTAGCATTGTGTCTGTCTGCTTTACATAGTCCCACATAAAGCGATTGAAGAGAATGTGGTTTGGTAAGGTGAGAATCAGAAGTGCTACATTCTTCACAGCAAAAAACCATCCAGGCCCAGCAATCTCAAGTCCCCATCCAGCATTTGCATGCCAGACTTCCTCCCATATCCTGTACAAGGCAGTCAAGACCAAGTAGCCAGAGATAGCAATTGTCACTGGAAAATATCGTTGTCTGTCCCCAAAACCTGCAAATATGTCAGAGTCCTGATTGAGAAGCAACAGGATTGGTGCAAGGAAAAATATTGCATGATTAGAGCCACCAGTGAGATGCATATTAAGTATCAGGCAAATGACAAAGCACAGAACTGTAGAGACATTGCCCACTGCAGGCATCCAAGCAGCCTCAGCTGCCAACCTCTTAATTGTGAAGGATGGTGCAGTTGATGCCCTCCGTTGTTGGATGAGTCTCAGTTTTGGAGGAAAGCCAGAGTTCCAACCAGACTGACTTGGTGCAACCCCCCTGTCAAGGGCTTTCTCATGTAACAATGATGCCAACTCAAATTTGATCTCTAATGCAATCAGCATAAATATCGTGGCATAGAGACCCAAAAGTGACATTCTTGCCCCTTCAACTGCCAGCATGGTGGTGAACTTGTCTGCTTCTTCCCCTTCTTCAATGCTATTGACTCTCAGCTGTCCTTCCAGTAAGTATGTCACCGGGAAGAGGGCTACTAGTAGAGCAAATACCCATGGCAAAACTCTTGGACTTGATGCAGATGGAAGGTGTGTGAAGACTACAAAGACGCATGCGCAGACAATGGTTGCAACGAGAAGGGGGTACAAGATTACTGCTTGGAAGAAATATTCTGCACAAATATAGATGCCTAATGTCACTCCAACTCCGACTGCATAAAATGCCCTCATCTCAACAATATACTTCACAGGGATGATGGAGGTGACTGCTGCTAATGTAAGTAAGATTGTTGCTATAAGCAACCACGATGGCCATGTCGGCTTAGAAGCCACAATGCCATATATTGAAATATCATCAGAAGACTGATGCGCCTCTTTGATCAAGTCTGACTGGAATGCCCATGATAGAGGGATAGGAGGCTGCATAAGGATAAATAGCAGACCCATGGCCACCACAAGCACAAGGCATCTTTTCGCTGACTACACATAGAAGAGTAGTAAGAATGAAACCAATCAATCAACTTTCAACTGGCGTCTATCCTAGAATAGTATATGATCTAGAATAAAAAGTGGGTGGAAAATGACCACATAACTAGGTCCAGTAAGACATCTAGAGAATAATTCATCCATACAAAAAGAGACTTAACATTTATTTGTAAAATCTGGTACTTCTACGAAAGGTTGAGTTTTTCCTAGAGACACAAAGTTTCACATCTGCCCTTGCACGAGGTAAATAATCACTATTTTGTTTCCATAAAATTGCATCTTGTTGCTTCATTATATATATTAAAGGAAAATAACATTACATTTGAATATGGAGCACATACTCACATATTTTAAAGGCAATTCATTCATATCTACTCACTTTTCTCAGTGATTTACAAATGCTAACAAAGAACAGTGGTACCCCTAGTTCATCCATGATGATTCAGTGTTATTATAGCAATTCTGTGGTTACAAAGTCAAATAAAACTCTTTTTTGTTGAGTTATTTCATTAAAATGAAAAAAAATCTAATCATAAAAGTTAAGAAAAGCAGGCATCAAGCACAAATTTAATTTTGCAATTAACAGTTAGCCCTCCCAAACTTGCTGCCCCAGCTAAATATTGTAATGTTGATGTGGGACAAAGTAGGGGCCAAGAGTAGTGTGACTGGGCTTTGTGAAAAATTGGACAAATATGATTTGCCAGAAAATGAAATCAGGCCTGAATTTTCAGTACAAGGAAGAAAGGAAGGATTTCCTATGGAAAATAGGTGATGGATGATCTGGGTGTCATAAGAATCATGAACCAAGGTGTCAGATCAATAAATACAAGGAATTTCATGAACGGATAAAGAAGAATTTAGACTTGCTAAAATTTTGATATTAGACTGGACTTCTTCATTTTAATTAAATAACAGAGGTTAAAAGAAAGTCAAAATGATCAATTATTATGGATGGGAATATACTATGGATTGGCAATAAGTGATTGTTGTGATGACAATATCCACATCAAAAAGTACCTACTCTTGTTTCTTGTCATCAGTCAATTAGATATCACCTACAATATTGAGGTGTTCACAAAAGAAGACTTTGCTTGTGGCTTTCTACATGACAGTGTCTCACAGGTCGCCTGTTGTGGGGATCCAAAGAACAATCTGGTCTCTCTCTTGGATCTAATAATATAACCATCTCTAGGCTCTACATTTCCATAGCACATGAAGGATCTATGCATAGGCCGAAGTACTTGTACAGCTGTTGCACCATTTGGTTTACGCCCACAACTGGACAACACCAAGGTTGGGATCATCATTAAGTTGATGTAATTCTGCTGAGGGACATCCAGTTTTAGATCTCTACAGTCAAAGTGTTTTAGAAGGATTGAACCAAGTCTGTTATTCTGTAGACATGAATCTCTGACTTACATAAGTAGGATTTAGAAATAATCGTGAGAATTGATAATAACAATGCATGTCCAGTTAGTATACTGTACACACAATTTTTCAATATGAGAATATCCTGAGGGAATACATTTGACTGACCTTGAATCCACTTTGTAAAGGTCTGGATTGAAGTTATAGTCAAAATTTCCTTCTCCAATCAGCTTGGAAGGAAAGCAGAAATTTTGATGTCATTAAAAGATAGCCTTACAAGGGGATAATCCTTCCTATGACAACAGACAACGTCCAAGATCTGGATAATAGATAACATCATTACAGCAAGATTAATAATTTGACACTGAATATGGGAGTTCCAAGCCAAGAAGCCCCATTTGAGCACAAGAATACAAAGTTTGATGATTCATATCCATAATTCCAACAAATTCTAAACATTAAGAGGCATGCAATATACCATGATATTGTTAAATATGGAAGTTCAGTATTTAAATTTTGACAATTATAATAAAAAAGTATTCAATTGGCTATAGATTTGATTAAGACAGTCCTAGAACTGTTAGGACCATGTGCATGATAATAAATAGCTGTCCATTGACGTAATATACATTTCAGAGTTCAGAGTTTTGGCAATTTTCAATATATCGAATATCAAATCAAGAAGCTTTCCTCATCATCTGCACTTGGATGAATAGTTCAAGGCATGGGCATTACACGTTAAGAACATTATAAAGGGCGTGCAATCAGATGTCAGTCCCTGTGATTGATACTAAGATCCTGGCTAAGTCAACTTTAGGCAGATGAGATGTTCGTCCTGAAACCTAGAAAGTCAGTTGGCAGGTCCACAAACCTACCTATCAAGTTTAAAGTTTAAACTCATGCAAACCATAGAAAATGACTTATGAAAGTTCGTCCAGAAAACCATCTTATCCCATATCCATCCTCCCTCCTTCCCTTTTTGGTTTCTCCCTTTTCTCCTTGGTTGTTCAATTCTTTTTAGCTATATTCATCTCCATCTCTAAGATTTCCCCCTCTCATTTTCCCTCAAAAAAGACATTGCTCATTATTTTCATCTCCTCTGAACCAAACATATCGTATTCATCTCTCTTCTCACCACAACTGGTTCATAGTGAATCAAAAAACTTGCAAGCATCTAGCACGAATGTATAGTGTGCCATTTTCTTCTCTTGTCCCAGTATTCCTGTACCTTAATCTTTTCCTGAAGTAGATGTCTTTAGTTCTGGATGTGGTAGGAACAATCTTCACATGAGGCAAACTGGACCACAATTATCCTTTATGCTTCACACACACAATCTCATTTGACAAAGCAATACAAGCTTATACCCCCAGTCAACCTCCTTTATGTAGAAATTTCCATTGAAACTTCTTTGACTTGTTTGCAAGTCCCTCTTGGATCCACAATATGAACATAATACGGACACTAATTTTGAGACCACTGACTTGATACTTTTACCTTCGATTCTCCAAAAAACAGTATATTTTCCATCTAGATTTGCCTAATCTCTAATTAAACCTTACAACCACAAGCACCTAAATCCAAGCAATGTCCTCTATCCTCAAATTCCCAAAAGAAAAGATCTCTTGCATGAAAAGCCAACAATGGATAATACAGTCCCTCATTTGCTGGATGGTCAGATGATCATATCCTAATTATAGAACTTGAAGAAATGTCAAGTTTAAGATCAATAAGATATTTGAAGGATAACAAGAGGAACTTCAGGGGGAAAATACTCACGTCATAACTAATCGATTTCTTCCTAAACAAACAAACAGTACTCTTCCACTAAAAGATACCAAAAATCACAATTTATGTAAAACATGTTGATCTTTGGATCCAAACAGGGACCTGTTGTGCATGGCTTGTGTAAAGGACAGCACAAGAGAAAAACACCATCAATCAAGTGATGTTTAAATCTGTAAATGCATTACAAGTACGAAGGATTATATCTGGCGTCACCAAGATGATGGAAATGATTTTCTTAATATTATTTCCCACAAGTCAGTACTATAAGAAAACGTTACTGATCAAAATACTAAATTTATAATAATTCAGCACCTAACAGTGCAATGAAGAATCTGAATTGCAAATACCTGGGCATGGGAAAAGTGAAGAGCAATGATTGGTATGCAAGCAATTCCTGTTAACAGAATGTAGGAACCCAAAAGCAAACCATCTGATGGAGACCTTCCACTCCACCATTGAAGAGCTTGAAAGATTGTTTCCCTGCACAACCAGGCGGACCAAGCTACTACAGATGCATGTGCATAACCTTGCCAGACTTTCATTTTTGAAGCTCCTTTTGACCTGTCTCTGGATAAATAGAGAAAACAAAATCTAAATTCATAGGAAGCAATTTTAGATTACTTAGCTTATTGCTTCACTTATATATTTATTTGCCTTTATATGCTTATCATGAAATTAAAATAGACTATTAATGATCCAATGAACAAAACACATTAGGGTAAAGAAAAAAGGAGATGGTTTGCAACTTACTTGTAAAGAAGCAATGGCGGGGAAACTGCCAAAAGCAGAACACATGACACCCACAAAACTGATTTTGATGCAATAAATAGCATTGCTAGCTTTGAAGAATATAGACAAGTCAGGATCCAGACAGCTTTTGGTCCAATCCGCTGATCCACAGACAACCTCCTCACTAAAGCCAAGCCTAAAAATGTTGTTGTCAAAACCATGTAACTTGGATACATCACTTCTTCATCAAATCCATAATAATATATTGTGGTATGGTTGAAGAAGCGATCTTCTATGTAACACAGTAACAATGCATGACTAATAAGACCAAGCTCAGTCAAAAAGCGCAGTCTTGATGGAAGAAGTGCCAGACCAGGAACAACCATTGCCATCAATACACTTGCGACTATCAACTTGCAGAAGGATTTCAAAGGTATGCCAGCCATCCATATATTGAGATCCCAGTAGTTATGCACAACAAACCATAGAACCATCAAGCTTGCCAACGTCACGAAGGCAAAGTATGATGACAAGCTTTTCTTTGTAAAGAATTGAGCTAGATAGAACCCAGAAATCAATGGAAGAGGGATGAACTACAGAAATCGTAATGCACAAATCAGTATTTTGACATGACAATACATATAGTTGCAAGCTTGCATATTATCTTAAAGGACAGAAGTCAGCCTCAACTTTAGGGTATATACATGTATATACACACATACAATTTTCATATGAACAATTACTACCACAAGAAATCCAAAAAACAGATTTACATGCTATCTTTAAACAAGAGCACAGTAAATTACCACATGAAATGGATATCCATCTTGTCATTATCTCCCCTCTACCGCCCCAACCCCCCTCAAAAATAAAGAAGGAAAAAGACACAGTAATTACTAATTTGCATATCTCAATTTAAAATAGACATGAGGATTAGCTTTCGGAAATAGGAAACCATCTTCACAAATGTTCACTCTGTAATTGCATCAAAGTGAACATTTCATAGTTTTACCCCCATATGGTGCTGCTTTAGAGGACCAAAAAAATGCTTTTGGGAGACCCAAAAGCGCTTTTGGGCTTTTGGGGGATTTTGATGTGTTTAGTAAAAATTTTGAAACATCTTTCTAGCTCTCCAAAAGCTGAAAAAATTTACTTGAAAAAGCTATAATTTGAAGCTTTGGGCAAAACCTCTAACATAAGATGCATCAGGAAGTTATTTTCATTGGACCTAGTTGCAGATTAACAAGAAAACAATTATATTTAATATTATAATATTAGTATAGTATTATTGAATAATATTAAAATAATACAATATGATAATATGATTTAATAATTATACTTACAATATAATATAATATTATCATACAATTGAATAATATTATTACAATGTATATATTACAACAAATGCCGTATGAAAATGTTATTGTAGTAATATAACTATAATAAAAAAGTATAATATTATAATATAATTATGTAGTGTCTTATAATATAGTATAAAAAATAATAATATTATAATAAAAGCTTGATTGAGCCACACTCGGGATGATCTCCACTTAAATCTGGTCAAGTCAAAATTTGAATGATAGAGATCCGACATTAATGATCTGATCTATTAAATATGATATACAACCTTGAAGTGCTTACATACAAATAATGTGATTCGGAGACCCCTAATCCATACATCAAGTAATTAAAAAATTAGATAATCTAAATAATATGAAATGATACATATGTTTTTGACCTCTTAATATCTGAACTAAGGGTCTCTAACTTATATGATTTTCATTATGTAAACATTTTAAAGATAATAAATTACATCTAGTAGATCAAATCATTGATGTATGAGCTCCATCATTCAAATCTAACCAGACTTAAGCAAAGATCTTCTCTAGAATAGCCAAGCTAGGTTCATATAATATATATAATGCTATAACATAATATAGATAATAATATTTTATTATAGTAATATAATATCATCATATTCTAATAAGTTATAATGTTATGTTATAGTAATAATGATATATATTATATTACCATATTGTTATTATAATATAATGATATTGCAAAAAATTACTATATTTTGATAAAATAAATTAAATTATTATCAAAATGTAATTTAGATTAAAATATTTTAAAAATAATTTGTAAATTAAGAATGCTTTATCATAATTATTTTTGATATATCAAGATGGATAATTGAAAGTACTATGCGATGTCTTTTTTTAATCATTTGTTATTATTAAAAGCACTTTGCTAGTTGATCATCAAATATATGTTAAAATTCTATAGAACTTCAAAAACATAGTTACTAAATAGCAAATAACTTTTCATTAAAAAGCTCTACAAGAGAAGATTTGTAGTAAAAGCTATACTACCTACAATAATGCCAAATGAGTCATCTATCAAAATCAATCTTAGTTCGAGAAAAAAATATTAAATATCATTCATTATTTTGACATTTTCTTGAATTTGGAAGAAGGCAATGATTAAATAGTCTTCTTTTTAATACTAATAATTTTCTTCGATGTTTGCTTCTTGGGCACTTCCATTCAATAAGACTAGCTTATCTATAATTGCACTTAAATTTGCATTGTTATTATTGAATTCCTATTCATTACATACATATATATATATATAAAGAGAAGAGAGTGGGGGTAGACTTGGCTAAATTCGAATATAGTCAAGTTTAGAATCCGATCATCTTCTCCATCCTTGGATCCACATGGATTTTGGAGCCCACCCCACCTTTTCACCTTTGGAACCCGTGAACTATGTGGATTCAAGGGTGGATAGGTGACTGAATTTAGGCTTAGCTACATTCGAATGTAGCCAAGTCTATCTCATATATATATATATATATATATATATAGTTTTGGGGGATGGGGGTGGCATCACTACCCTTTGTTCCTTTCTTACGAAATCAGTTGACTAGGCAACTCTTAAGTCTAATGGACTTCTTCAACAAAGTTATGAGGCCCATATATCCATTCTTCCATGGGAGTGGAACTAGCATATAAGCGCCTCACAAACATCAGCCTCATTTCACCTTAACCCAACATGTTCCCTATTAGAAACACTCATGAAACAAGCTCAAGCCCAGCTCAATCTGAGCTTAGGCCCAAACTGGTTCAGCCTCAAAATTTCTAGCCCAGGCTATAGCCCAACCTCAGTTTTTCGTAACAAAGCTCAAGCTTAAACCAAGCCTCACAATCTTATTCAAGGCATGCTAAGGGGCATCTGTCATGGCCACAAACAGGCATGAAGGTGGTTCAGGCCACACTTGCAAATGGTAGTCCATCATGCAGTTGTTGATGGAGAGATAGGGTGCTTGTTCATAACATGGTAGCATTTATGGGAGTGTTAAAAGAGGGGAGAGAGGAGGTCAAGAGAAGAAGATTTTGACAGATAAGAGAGTAGGAAATCAAGGTAAGAATTAGGTTTCTATTATGCATCTAATTCATGCTACATGCAGATGATTTTTAGGTTGAAATAATGATCATATGATCCATATCCCTCAAACCAAGTATAACATGATTAGGGCCTAGTGCTCATTATCAATCCCATTTCCCATAAACATACAGATTAATATTGGTTCTTATTCACAAATACATTGAATTTGCCAAACCCGCCATCTCCAAAAAAAGCCCCCCTCTTCCCTTGCAATAAACATCACTACATCTCCTTCCAAATAAGTGCAGCAGATTCATCCCATTTCTTTATCATCACTTTCCAAAATTTGTTATAAATATTCCAAACGCACAATCATCTTATCTCTTTTAAGGAAACTAAACTTCATTTCACCAAACCAAGTTAATCTTCACTTCCTCCAAATTCTCCTTGTAAGACTATAATGCATTCATGCCAGCTCCATAACTGGCACTATGGTTTCAAAAATGGATCAGTCATAAAGAGAGGCAAGGTGAAATGCAAAGCAAGTAAACTAAGTGAAACCTTCTTAATGACTAGGCATACCACATTTCATTTACTTTGAAGGCTTCACATATCTTGCTTTATAGCATGGAGCACCATGAGAAATAAGATCTCATTCAAGAAAAGCAAATATTGAGAGAGTTTTTGGATACTTGATTATCTTACTCAATTAAGAGACATAGAATGCTAACTTTTTTTAATGAAATTTAAAAAAAGCAAGTTTTAACCAAAGACTTCAATCATAAGCCTATAGAAAAAGTACCTTAGGTTGTCAATTGTGTTTTTTTCCCCCTTTTTTTGTGTTTTTTCTTTATTTTTTAATATCTTTTATTAAGTGATGCATGCCTCATTACTATGGCTTCAATTGGACCTTTTCTCTCAGTAAATGCAGTTACATTCGGATCTCAATCCTATTAAGAAAAGATATAGATTGACAGAGTTGGCTACAGTGTTCATAAAAAGACATTGTTTTTCATAATTAAAGTCCGCAAAATTGGTATTGAGACTTGTACCAATCCTTTATTGGTTTGGTATAGTATGGGCCAATACGGAAGGGTACATACCCTGTACAAAGATAGGATGTCATTCTTTTTTTACTCTTAAATTTTAACCACTTGGTACCAAGTGGTATGGATTGGTACCGAATGGTTCAAGTTAGTACTGGATGGGATGGGCTTGTTTGAAGCATCAGTAAGGCAGACCTTGCTCATAATTTTCAAGATCTAAACACTAGGTAAAAGTTCAAATTATCTTTGAAGGATAAAATGAGACAAGTTCCACGTAATAATCTTCTATCTGTTTGAGTGATGCATATTCAGACTGTCTTCAGGTTTAGCAAAGAAGAATCAACTTCATATCACATAAAATGATTTTATTAAGACAATTCATTGGCGCTAAGGTCTGACAAATTATATCATAGCATTGATTCCCAAGTCTTACGCATGCAACTTCAATCGATCTGAAACCCAAAAGCTTCAATTGCTAGGAATTGGATGGCTGTCATGGTAGCGATGAGCAACAGGTTAGGGTAACTTGATAACCGATACCAACCCAATATGATAGGGCCAGATTGGTTTGGTTCTAAGTGTTAGTAGGATCTCAGTTCTGATCCAGAATCGTGAAACCGACCTCATTCAGGTTGGTTCTCAGCTCCACAGGTTAGTTTCTTAATTTTGACCCAAGAATCGACCACTTTTTTTGGGTGGATTTTTTTTAAAAAAAATTGAAGTGTTCCTACGAAGTAAACCTATGACCTCATATAAACCTTATGACTTGTTTGCACCCTATCTCAAGTATTAGATTATTCATCAAATACTACATATATTTATTTTGTTAGCAACTAAGAGAAAAAATTTAGATATTAGATATTAGACATGTCAACTCAAGTCATCTAAGCCTTTTCCCAACTACATGGGGTCAGCTACATAAATTTGCTTCATTTACTTTGCTCTATTCAGGATTAAGTCGACATTCAAAAAAAAAAAAAAAGAATCAATTCTAACTTGGAATCAATCTAAAACTAAAACAATTGAATTGGTTAGTTTCAAAATATGATTGGTTCAGTTTTAGATTCAAAATCCTAGAACTAACCATAATTGATTTATTTCTAGATCCTGACTTGGAACCAACCCAACTCGATCCCATAGTCACCCTAGTCATGGGGTTCCTTTACACTTGCTCACTTCTTTTTCTTCACTCTGAACGACTTTAGCCTAATTCATTCAAAGATTTAGCTCTCTTACCACTAATCATGGATTTTAGGTTACCATTATCATTCAAAATATCATCCCATCCAAATGTCAACAATCTCCATTTCAAGATGCTCTTGACCAAAACGCGATGACTAAACTGAAACGCGACTTAGGAAGTATAAGATGCTAGAAGAACATGTTTTTTAAATGATAAGCACATATAAGTTTCCTTCTAAGGTCTTAGACAAAACCTATGCTAGGGCTCGTGATTTCAATTGAAACGAATGTTATTGTGCCAAATACATATCCCAAAAACAAAATGCATTTATTAGCTTATCATATTGACTTGGATAAATGATAGTTCCAACTTCCAACACCACAACCTAAAGCAAATATGAAAAATCAAATATGAATCTTTATTACGAAGGCATCCCTTCATCCTTATTTCACTCTATAGATGCCTTACTGAGAGACAGACACCAGGGTAATGTTCAATACTTGAATCTTGATCCAAATGAATATATTTATCAATTGTTGAAAATCCTCAAGTCCAACACATGAGAACTAATGGTTAGGGCAACAACCATCCAGCACCTTAATGGTCTCAAGCTCTTTTTGTTTTCTTATGTAGAAGATAAGATCAATCAAAAGGTGAACTTGTTACAATACCTAAATATCCTTTGATACAAGTCAGATATAGTGGTCAGAAGTCCAACTTTGTAGTGCTTCCATGGTTTTGAGATCTCTCGATTTTCAAGGTTCAAGGGTTATTTGAAAACGACATAGTATAGAAGGTTTGAAATGCAACCGTCTCCCTCTTTGGATAGCCCCCAATGCCTATACCTATCCAACAAGGTCATGACGAGCTCTCTCTTTCTCTCTACATGACCCCCCCTTATTCTTTATACAGTACTCCAACTACTAATTTATGCCCTTGCCAGTTCCCCCTTGGCCTCCCACCCATTTCATGGCCTTATGGCCTTGTAAGACTGCTCTCTCCACCATCATGCCCCTTCCCATGCACTATGCCAATCAAGGGATGACAATTGCATTTGAAGCATGTCATGCAAAAAGCCTATACAACTCCAAACCTATTTTGTTTTACCTCTAAATGGTTCAAAAGGTGCACAAAGCAGATTGGTGAAATATAAGTCGCCTGTTTTGATAACAGGCAAAATCATCTACTCTTGACTTCGCCTAAAAGATGGTGGGTGGCATACTGGCAACAGCTGGTTTACTATTTAGAGGGGTAGCTTCATTATGCATCGAAGAAACATCACAAAAGCCATGCTGGTTTACTATTTGGAGGGATAGCTTCATTATGCATCGAAGAAACATCACAAAAGCCATACCTTTTTATTCTTTAGTTACGTTGGATACTACTAGTGTGCCGTGCTTATGGGTGAGCTTCATGATATATTAAAAGAAAACGACACAATAGCCTACTTTTCTCCTTGAATTCTAGCACTTAAATTGTATGGCTTTGTTCTCTCCAAGTTCTTGCTAACTAGTTCAGACTTCAGACTAGTCTTTAGAATCAAATGATTATAACGGAAAGAGAGAGAGAGAGAGAGATTAAAGATAAAAGATATCAAGCAGTCCAGAGCATACCAATATTGGGAACCCAATAACTATAGCGCCAGCTCCGCTAACCAGAATGAACACGGCAGTGAAGGCTGCTGAACTGAAAGCATCCCCCACCATACCAACAGCATAAGCTCCCGCAGCAGATGCCCCTCCAAGCATCGCTACCGTCACAAGAAGATAGTTCAGAGGCGGCGGGGCATGCAAGTACCTCCCGAAAGCTTGAAAGACAACCCTAACCTCGAGGCAAATCACCACCACCACCATCGCAACTGCTCCATTGACTACCCGGATCCTGTGCATCTGGTGCGCGTCCCTTGTGACCCACCACAGCGCCCCCCTCGTGGAAGCGTACAGCTGGAACAAGAAGGGGATGAAGAAGAGGAGCAGGAGATCACAGACGGACGAGAAGGACGATAAGATGGTGGAGTGGTGGGAGCCAATGCGGAAGACGACGGGGGCGAAGAGGAGATAGAGGCTGTGAAGACAGCTCTCAAGGGGGCCGAGGATCTGGGAGTCCCCAGTGGCAGCGGAGTCTTGCTTACCGGAGCGGAAGGAGGAGGGGCGGGGGAGGGAGAAGAGCCAGTAGAAGACGCAGGAGAAGGCCATGAAGTAGTACGCGGCGTTGGCCATGCCGAGAGCGGAGACGACTGCCCAGGTGAAAAGGGCGGGAACGGCGACGGGGATGCAGGCGAAGAGGAGGCGCTCGAGGGCGAGGACGATGGAAGGGTGCTCGATCCGGATCCATCGGAACTGGAGGGAGGCCCAGACGGCGACGAGGAAGGTGATCTCGCGCAGAGGAGAAGGGCGAATGCGGTGAGGGGGAGGGAGGAGATGGCGGAGTGGAGGGAGGCGGAGAAGAAGAAGGCGAGCTGAGCGGCGACGAGGGAGAACCACACCGCAAAGAAGGCGGCGGACTTGAGTTGCAGGGAGTCAAGGAAGTAGGCAACGAGGAGGCCGGCGGCGAGGACGGAGAGAACCGGGGTACCGCCGAGGTCGAGAAGGAAGGCGGCGGCAGGTGCGAGGGCGAGGGCGACGCGGGCGTTGTGGGAGAAGGAGTGAGGGGAGTGGAGGCGGTTCGAGGAGGAGGAGGAGGAGGAGGAGGAGGCGGAGGACGGGAGGGGGCGGATGGGGCTGGGTCTGGGACTGGGGCTGGAGCTCCGGAGATCGGCGGCGGCTGCGGGAGAGGAGAAGGTGGGGACGCTGGCGGAGGAGGAGATGAAGGCGCGGTGTCTAGCGAAGGGCTCGTCTGGCATCATCGTGACCGGCGGCGAGAGGGGGGGTTTAGGGGTTTAGAATAAGGGTGATGATTAGGGTTAGGGCTAAGTTTCCGGCGGAGGGAAGGCGGCGTCGCCGAAGAGGGCGGAGGACATTGCTCCGGGATTCGATTCGAGGGTGGCGTAGATCGGGACAGAGAATTTGTTGAGGTATGGGGAGTACGGAAGAAGAAAGCAGGGACGCGACGACAACGGGGAAGTGGGTCGAAACCGCGCGAATTCATGTGCCGGATCTCGTCCTCTCGCCTCGCGTTGCCGGAACGACCTGGTTTGGGATTGTACTGGTGGGCCACGCACTGGAAATGGGCTCCAAGACGAGGATTCTTAAATAAAAAGAAAAAAAAAAAAAAAAAAAAAACGAAAAACTGACATGCTCGTTCTCGTCTACAATAGAAAAATCCATAAATTATTATCCATTTGAACTTATTTTTTTAAAAAAATACTTACGGACCATCACTATTAAAAAAAATATTTATAATATTAAAGGATTATACAATGCATAAATTGATCGTACAATTATGTTGCAAAGCTTACCAAGACTTTATGAATTTTGTTGCGTATCGTTTGTGCGACAGCATATGCATACGATCAAATTGTGCATATAATACATGCTTACGGTATTATTCTTCAGTGCAGCAAATTTTTTTTTTTTTTTTTTCGCTGCTATAATGCATAGGATGCGTAACCCATGGAGCCATCGGATTTTGATCTCGAGAAAGTCTTATTGAAAAAAAAGGAAGTGCGGGTAGGGACCAAAGTTTGTCCTAAAGACGAGTGAAGAATGAGGCAAAGACTTTGAAGAGGCCAGAGAAGTCTAGATGCAATGGAGACTTCAGGTATAGTTTTTTCTAAGGTTAGGTTGTCCCATAGAGTCAACGATTTATCTTATGAAGAGATGGTAGAGCTTCGACAATGATTTAACCAAATGATGGTGTTTTTCTGATGAGGAGATTGAAGGAGCCTATGATTGGTAGAAAACAGCCTTGATTCAATCTGATGGTGTTTTCTAATGAGAGATTGAAGAAGCTCATGGTTGATAGAAAACCCGCTTTGTTTGGTAAGCTTTTAGATTGGAGTTTTTCTCTAGATTTTATGACTAAGGAGAAGAAGAGATGAAGAATTGAGGGAAATTTGCAGATTCTTTGCTCATTTGAGTACATATTGTCACTCCATCTCTTATTAAAGGAGATCAAAAATAAAGTTTAATAAGACCATGGTCTCTTGTTGGATAACTCCTTGCCTTGGAGGAATGAAGCCCAACTTCAAACTGGACCAGAATGTAATTCGATATGCCAAATATCAAGTTAAGTCCTTCGAATCTACCTATATAGCCACCAGATAAACAAAAGATTTTGAGGGTAGCTACAGGTGTTTGGGTTCCTCTTTTCCTTGATGATTAGATGGAGAACATTACCAATATATTAGCTTTACTAGGGTCTATGTTCTAATTGGCACAATGGTTGAGATTTGTCTGGGGATGAATGTTAAAGTGAAGGCAAAAATGGTTTAACAATTCTTCCATGAGGAACTCCTTGATATTTATTCCAAATATGGGCATCTTGATCACTTATAGGAGGTGTGCAGGAGGATCGAATTTCATACACAAAGACCTCTCTCTATGGAACATCGATTAGAGCTGCTAGTGTGGTAATATCAAATGCTCATGGGTAGAAAGGAACAAAACTGAAGAAGCTAAATTTTTCTAAGTAGTCTCTTGATAGAAAAGCGATGCCTCAAGGACTTGGTTTAAGTCCTTAAAGAGCTAATAGAGGTATGAATGTGGAGGTCTCTAAATTGTCTCCACTGTATAAGATGAATGAAGGGGATTCAAGAGATAATCCTTAGTATACTGAGGTGACACCTCCGATATTTATAGTAGGTGCTTCAAGCAGTAATTGTCAGGGGAAGAGAAGAGAATGTCTTTTGAAGAAAACTTCATTAAATCAAGCTAATAAACCCATTTCCCTTCCTTTTACTAAGGTGTAGGTGGTAGAAGATTCTATAAGAGATGTACAGGTATTAAGAAAAGTGGTTTCTAGTTTATATATTGCTGGATCATTTTCTATAGCTATTGATGTGTCAAGCAGGGCGGTACCTCAATTATAAAGGGGAATGGAAAGTAAGGCCTTATGTGATACCCCTTCCAATAGTTTCACATTGAAAAATTTGGAATTGGTTGAGTGGTTTATAACCGGTTAAGCAAAAAGGACAAGGCATCAATTGGATCCCTTTTTGAGCTGTGGTGGCCCAAGTTGGTGTGGACCTTGTCCGTCTTGCTTTCTTATAACGAAACAGGCCCGTGGGTCCGGGTCATTACAATATGGTATCAGAGTCATGCATCAGTCGGAAGTGCAGGAGCTAAGTGCCACACAGGGCAAAGTGCTATATCCATGGGGGATGGGAGCCACCTCTTGAACCTGTGGGGGCCACCTCTAGAATCCTGCCTGCCTGGCGGTTGTGATCAATTACCCCTGGGATCAATTGCTCCTGGCGACAAGGACGTCGCCTCTGTAAGAGGGTAGATTGTGATGCCCCTCCCAATAGTCCCACATTGGGAAATTTGGAATTGGTTGAGTGGTTTATAACCGGTTAAGCAAGAAGGACAAGGAACCAATTAGAACCCTTTTTGGGCTGTGGTGGCCCAAGTTGATGTGGACCTTGTCCGTCTTGCTTTCTTGTAACGAAACAGGCCCGTGGGCTCGGATCGTTACACCTTCTTTCATTTTTTTTAGTTTGGATAGGGGTTAGAAGAGGAGGATATTTATTTATTCGACTATAACTCTCATTTGATTAAATTGCAATATGTGCTATTATCGAAAGAGGAATTCATTAAAGTTGGGAAGGAAGGTATGGGATCACAAGAGTCATTTGGAAAGTAATTGAAGAATGGCAATTCTTCTACGGTTGAATACGTGACTTCTTCATATTATCCCTCTATGCTATTTATTCTAGGAAAGGTATGGATCCTTCACTAATGACTAATTAAATAAATGATTATCTTATACTGGTATTGTATGTGGGCAGTTAAGCCCTTCTCTACTAAATATTTTAAAAATATAATACTTGTCTATCATCCTAATATATGTTGTTTGCTTGAAACTCAAGTGGCTGACAATTTTATTATGAGAATTCAAGGGTTATTGGTCCTCACTGGGATACTTCTGTTATTCCATCAAATGGGTTATCGATAGAATTATAATTAATTGCATAAAGAAAGGTGGTGAGTCAAATCAGCTTCTTATCTAATGATAAATAAGTAGCTTTTGGCTTAATCACTCAACCATCCTATCCTACTTGGATGCTTAATCTAGTGTATGTGGCCATTAATGGTATCCTTAGATGCAGTCTTTATAAGGCTTGTTCCAAAATCATGTTTCATTTTTTTTATATATACAGGTGGATGATCACATCAATTTAGGATGAATCGAATTCGATATATCATAATACAATATTTGGGTAAGGATAATAGGGCATGGGTTGCCCTGCTTCCAGCTTCAAAATCAGAGTGAGGCCATCCTGGCAATAATCCAATCAACTGCTGAATTGGCTTTCCGATAGACATGCTGAATCTGGGCACTATAAACTCCCTGAAGAATAGATCAGATGTCGCAAATCAAGAGGATGATAGGCAAGTGGTCGCTAGAATCCTGACGGAGCCAGTGGATCACAGTCATAGAATTCTCCTCAATAATAAGGCTACGGATGCCTAGGCACTGGATGGCACAGAAAATACCAGCCCACGCAGCATGCAACTCAGCAAGTGGCACCAAGGAGTCAAGAAGGCCGAATCTTCCAGCCGCCAATATTACACCATCCGACCCACGGATTACAAAAGTCGATCCAGCACATCTACCGTGAACACTCCCATAAAAGTTGATTTTGACAACCCCTAGAGGTGGGGGTTCCCAAGATATGAAGACCATGAGCCGATGCGCTGCCGAAGCAGCAGGGGAGTCCCAGAAGCCAAGGCTAGCAGAATCAAGAGCACTCTGATGGAAAGTATACTCAGCGGATAAAACGAAAGCAGTCCTAACAACCCTACAGGAAGGAGCAATCTCGTTAGTGAACACGAGCCAGTTCCGAAATAACCAAATCCGATAAGCCCAAAATTATGTTTTTAAGGCTATCTATTGCCTCCGTTTGTGACTCTAATTGTAGCATTCATAGTAATGAGAAATTGAGAGAGATACATTTTCATTTGAAAAGGGATGTTAAAGAGTTTAGAAATTTCGTCCAGTCTTGTTGATCTTGGTTTTGATGGCCATTAGTATATCTGGTGCAATAATAGATAGAACATGGCTCGGTTTAGGAATGCATTGATACATCCTTTGTTTCCAACCAATGGCTTACTTTTTTTTTTTTTTTTGAGCATAAATTGAGTTATTTAACTCATCTGCTTTTGAACATTATCCAATTCTCCTCAAGGTGTATGATCATCTTGATAAATTATCTCCTCCCTTTCAATTTAAAGAATTCTAAACTTCTTTTGATGGTATTTAGAAATTCATCATAAATGTCTGAAAATAGTGGAGAATCATTTCCCTAGTGTGAGGTTAGCCTTATCACTAAAAAAAATGCTAAAACTATTTTACAAAATTAAAATCACAAATGTATTGAAAATATTCTTTAAAAAGATGAATTGATTGAAGCTCATCTTATGGCTCTCCAAAGAAAAAAAGCTCAAGAGGGGAAACTTAGTTGGCATGATTATATAAGGCTTTTAGAGCTTATTCAATGGTATAATAGAAATTTGAGTTTAAGGGAGATTTTTTTGAAAAAAATTCCAAAGATTAGTAGTTAAGGAAGGATAATTCCAATAATTTCTTTTTTTTCATCATACTACTATTTTGAGGGGAAGAAGAAATAGAATTTCAAGGATTCAATCTAATAATAGAAATATTATGCAAAATGGTGAATATATTCGAGATATACTAATGCATACTTTTGAGAAGAAATGGGTAGGGTATCATGCTTATCCTTCTTGTCAACTACTTCTGCTTGTAGTTATGGTCTTAGCCAAGCAAAATAAGAAGGTTGTTAAAAGCATAGAAAGGCACTGGCCTAAATAGCTTTCTATGTTTCCTTTTTAAGCTGTACTTGTCTTTAAGAAAAGAATGTTGTAGAGGCAATTAAAGATGTCTTTAGAAAAAAAAAAAAAAACCATCTAAGAAAAGCTTTGGTGCTTGAGGTTCGTGCTTCGGCTCCCAGAAGAATTGCTCCCTAAGACTGCTTTAAGATTTGTGCTTGCGGTAGGGCGGCGCTTGATCTCCAGCGATCGTCACTATTTTTTTTGCACTGCTCACTGTCGGATGATGGGGTCGTCATCGAATGCCACTCCAATGGCCTCGAATGAGGGTAAGGTGGAGGGCAAGCCATGGAACCGTTCCCTGGGCAGTCATTTCAAATGGGTGTCTCCTTCTCCATCTCCGACGACTGTCACGGCACTCGAATGGTGGTTTCCATACGTTGTCCAGGTCCCTTTTCAGGCGTTGGAGTAGGAAACCTTGGATTGGGGGACCAAGGCGGTTATTGCAAGGAGCCTCTCATGCTAGGTTCCGCCAGAGGCCATCGTTCGGGAGCTCCGTCGAGCTGGTGCTTCTGGTATGATTGAACCGATTAGCTTGGCCCACCGCCATTATCTACTCCATTTCTATGATCCTGCTGCTAAATTGCTGGCGTTGGGAAATCCCTGGGTTGCCAATGGGTAGTTGATAGCCATGGAGGACTGGCGGCCGGAGTTCGTTCCATCGGAAGCTTCCTTATCTGCTTTTCTCTGGATCTGGTTGCCTTCTCTTCCAATGGAGTTCTGGTCTGAGGCCATATTGAGCTCCATTCTCTCTATGGCTGGGAGGTTCGTCTTCCTTGACTCTGCAACCAAGGAGAGGAAGAGAGGAGGGTATGCCCGCGCCTGCGTCCGAGTAGATCTGAGGAAGCCCTTGCGACCGGGAGTGAGGGTGCGAGGCACTGGCGCCCTGTTCTGGCAGCAATTCGTCTATGAACATCTAGAGGGTTTTTGCACTTCTTGTGGCGCTCTGCATCTGCACCCAGGCGATGGATGTGTCTCTGCTCAAGAGATGGCCCCTGACATGGCTAGTCCGCTGTATGGTCCTTGGATGGCCGCTGTTCAGCATCAGAGAACCCCCCAACCTCAGGTTATGGAATCTGCTTCGAAGCTCCGGAAGACTTCTTCATCTCCCTCTGGCTCCTCTGATGGATGGCAGTCCCCAAAGAAGACCTCTCGTAGGCAGTCAGGGGTGATGCCTGGTGCGAATGTGGTGGCCAAGGGGGGTTGTCCTGATGGGCTCTCAGCTGGGGTCTCTGGAACCAAGGAGTGGCTGAGGGTTCGAAGACTGAGACGGCTGAATGCCACTCCCTGATCTCTGTGCCGGTTCAGGCTAAGGGCTTTGGGTTGCCTGAAACTCTTCTGAAGGATAATCCACTTAATAGTTTTGCTAATCCCTTTTCCCTCTTGGGCTCTGATAAATGGGCGGGTAGGCCGAAGTCCCGAAAGGAAGCTAATCCGGGGCAACTTAAGCGGGCCCGACCCGTGGAACCTCTGGCCCCTAGGGTTGGACCTAGAGCCTCGAAAGGGAAAGGGAAACTCTTTGCTACTGGCAAACATGATGTGCAACCCACTTTCACTTTTTCAGCATCGTTGGAGGTGCCGAAGGGGCATGGGACTTTGGTTGGTCAAGGGTCAATGATGATCCAAGCTACGGAGGTGCATTCCCCAGGTGTCTGTACTGAGGCCTCCCAGCTGATTTCCTTGGAGTATCGTTCCAACGACTCCGTTGTCTGTTTGCTTAAGAAGGCTATTCAGGTGGAGGTGGTCGATGAAGCTATGGACAGTCGGACCAGGGGACCCCGGTAGGTGGCCCTCTTGTTAGTGGTCCTCCTGACACTGAAATGATAGGGGATCGGGTGGCCCCCTCCCCTCCGGATCTAAATGAAGATTATTATATGGAATGTGAGAGGAGCTTTGAAACCATCATTTTGCTCTTCTTTTGGGAGGCTTATGCAGCTTCATAAATGTGATATATGTATATTGTTGGAGACTTGCTTGTCTGGACAGAGTCTAGCTTATGTTAGGAGATAGATATCCAGATCATGGTCTTTTTATGCTATAGAGTCTAATGGATTATCTAGAGGCATCCTGGCCTTATGGCGAGCTGTTGATATTAGAGTGGAGGGCTTTCACCACTGTGGGCAGCAGGTTGCTCTAGTCATTTTTGAAGGAACGTCGGATCCTTGGCTTCTTTCTGGTATCTATGCGACTACCGATTTCCGAGTTCTCCGTGTTCTTTGGGATGAGATCTTGTCCCTGCTTTCCCAAGGTATTCCTTCCCTGGTTGCTGGGATTTCAACTGTATTGCGGGTGCCAATGAAAAGAGAGATGGCAGGCAGTTTGTGGAGTCTTCGGGCATATTGAGTTCCGATCCTTCATTGCCTCCACTAATCTTTTGGACTTGGGATTCCAGGGAGCTCAATTCACCTAGTGCAACAACCGTCAGGGCTCTGCTAGAGTCTGGGAAAGATTGGATAGGGCTTTGGCTACTGCTAAATGGCTTCAGCTCTTTCCCTCCACCACTGTTTCTCATCTGTCTAGGATTGCCTCTAACCATTGTCCTATTCTTATCACTACTTATGTGGATGATCAGCATAGGGGACAGTTTAAATTTAAAAAATTTTGGACTTCTTACTCTACTGCCAGGTCCCTAATTTCTTAGGTTTGGCGTCTTCCTATCAAAGGTAATGCCACTTATCGTCTGTCTCGGCGTTTGGAGCTTGCAAGGTGTAGACTTTCCAGATGGAATAGGAAGGAGGTCGGTGACATTTTTAGGCAAGTTGAGGAGGTGGAGAATGTTATTGCTTCTCTACAGGCCAAGGAAGATCGGCTTGGCTATCTACATGACTCTGACTTATCCTCTCTTCGCTCCAGTCTTGCCCTCCACCATTCCCTTCTTCGTCAGCAGAAGACCTATTGGAGGCAAAGATCCCAGATTCAGTGGATCAAGAAAGGTGATCAGAATACTAGATTCTTCCATCAGATCACCTTAAAGTGCCGTGCGGCGAATCAGATCCGGCGGCTCATTGATGATGCGGGGAATGTCCAGGAGTCTACTCAGAGCTTTCTGGGGACGGATCTTCTATGTTTCCTGTGGCATCTCCCCTTAAAGTCACTGCTGTGGAGAATGATGTTCTTACCAGACCGATTACTTCTGAGGAGATTCGGTTGGCCCTCTGGAACCTCGGCTCGGATAAGGCCCCGGGGCCGGATGGGTTTCCTCCTTTCTTCTTTCGCCATTATTGGGCTATTGTGCGTCAGGATGTGGAGCAAGCCATCCAGCTAGTTTTTATGACTAGATTTATCCCTTCTGATTGGAACATGACTCTTGTTACTCTAGTGCCGAAACGCCTTGATGCTTCTATGCCGCACCACTTCCGACCTATCAGCCTCTGCACTATCCTATATAAGGTCTGCGCTCGTCTTTCGGTTTCTCGTCTGAGGTTGGTGGTTCCTCACCTTATCTCTCTTGAGCAGGGCACTTTCTTTGCAGGATGGTGTATATCTGATAATGTCCTGATAGCTTAAGAGGTTATGCATGATATTCATAGAGCCCCTACTCGCCAGTGTCTGATGGCTGTCAAGCTGGACATGGAGAGAGCTTACGATAGAGTGAGTTGGGATTTTCTTATCCGCTCTCTTCAGGAGTTTAGATTTGATGAGCTTTTTATTGCATGGATCAAGGCTTGTGTTCATCGGCCGTCCTTCTCTATTATTATTAATGGCGGGCAGACGGACTATTTCTATTCCATTGTGGGTCTAAGGCAGGGATGCCTCCTCTCCCCCTTCTTATTTATTCTCTCTGCTGATGCTTTATCTAGAGCTCTTCATCAGGCCTAACAAGCTTCTTTTTAGTTCCTTACAGTGCGGGTTCCCAATGGCCACCGATATCTCATCTGTTGTTTGCTGGTGATTGTATCCTGATGGGGAGGGCCACTATCAGTAATACTTCTGCTTTTGCTTCAGTGCTCCAGTCTTACTGCAGGGCATCTAGTCAAAAAGTTAATACTACTAAATCCATGATCACTTTCAGTCCGAAGACCAAAATCTCTACATGGGAGTCCATCATGCAAATTTGGGTATTTTCACTCAGGCTGATCGCCTCTCTTATCTGGGAGTCCCTATTACGGGAAGGCAGCCACGCTGCTCTAACTTTAGTGATCTGGAGCACCGTGTTCGTGATCGATTGGATGGCTGGCAAGTCTTAGGGTTATCTATGATAGCCAGGCTTACCCTTATCCAATTTGTGCTCACTGCTCTTCCTCTCTATATCCTTTCTAATGCTGCCATTCCGGTGACTTGTTTGAGAAGGTTGGAGAGATGGTTCAGAGACTTTCTCTGGGGCTCTATGCAGGATGGCCATGGGATTCACATGTTGGCATGAGACTCTGTGTGTATGCCTATCTCGGAGGGGGGGCTTGGGATTCAATCCCTCATTGCGAGAAGAGAAGCATTGATTGCTAGGCATGCAACGAGATTCTTGCTTGATCCTGAATGTCTGTGGAGCTTGTTCATGCGAGCTAAATATGGAGATTGGTCCTCCCATAATCATCCCCAGCCTGTCTATAGCTATTCTTTCTTTTGGAAAGAGGTTTGTCGTTATGCTCTGGCAGTTCTATGTTGTACGTCATGGATGATTGGTGATGGTGTTTCAGTTGATGCCCTCAGGGACACGTGGTTGGCTGATCTCCCTTTGATTCGATGGCCCACCTTTGTTAGCTCTGACATCCCTACTGGTATGAGAGTCTCTGTCCTAATTGTTCAGGATCACAATGCCTGGAACACTTCCCTTGTTGCCTCTTTTTTGGTGCGGAGCTTTACCAGCGCATTCTCTCCATTCCTCTTCTTCCTGATCACACATCGGACATTAGATTATGGAGGAGGTCTTGTTTCACCTGTGCGCCGATCAGGGATTTTATGAAGGATTACAGATCACAGACGGGACACACACTGGATAGGTCTTGGATCTGGAGGCTTTCCATCTATCCTAGAGTTCGCCTATTCATCTGGAGGATGGCTTGGGACTGTCTTCCTACGTGTTCTCTGCTCTCTGGGAGGGGCATGGTGATCCTTCCAACGTGCCCGTTATGTAGCACCGTGGAGGAGACTACTGACCATGCTATCTTCACCTGCGGCAGAGCGAGATTGGTTTGGCAGCTTGCGGGTTATCGTCTATGGGGTGAGAGTAGTGCCCAGTGCTGCACCTTCTTTCTGACATTGATTCGACGGGATATGAGAAGGGACTTCGGTCGGTCCAGTTCCTTGGCTGCTTATATTGCTTATCAGCTCTGGTTGTTCCGGAATCGATATATTTTCTCTGATGCCATTGATCCTCCTCACAGGATAGTCAGGACAGCTCTGTCCTTTTCTGTTGAGTACAAACTCCATCAGTCAGCCCTTGACTCTGATAGCCCTAGCATCTGGGATTCCCCTGCTGCCTCTGAAGCGCACCGGTGTATGGTCTTCATTTCTTGGGAACCCCCTCCACTTGGGCTTGTCAAAGTCAATTTTGATGGCTATGTTCGTGGTTATTTGGCGGGTTCGGCTTTTGTGATCCGTGGGTCTGATGAATCTTTGATGGCGGCTGGCGGGTTTGGCCTCCTTGACCTTTCTGTGCCGGCTGCTGAACTGTATGCTGCGTGGGCTGGCATCTCCTATGCCATACGTAGCTTAGGCATTCGCAGGCTTATCATTGAGGGCGACTCTATCACTGTGGTTTGCTGGCTTCGATAGGAACTGGGCGACCCTATACTTACTAACCCTATGATATGCGACATTTGGTCTATGCTTCATCAGACTGATATAGTCCAGATTCGGCACACTTACTGGGAAGCTAATTCAGCGACTGATTAGGTTGCTACCCGGGTCGCCCATCACTCCAGACCGTGGTGCTGGATGCTGGGTGATCCGTGCCCGTCAGTGCTTTCTCAAATTTTGTACTCTGATATATCGGGTTTGACTCAACCAAGACTGGTGTGATCGCCTGTTTGTACCCAAAAAAAAGATGTCTTTAGATCAATATTGATGCTGGACACTTGCAAAGATACCTTTGTAACTTTTATTCTAGAAAAAAACTAACCCTCTTACCCCTAAAGATTATGGGCCTGTTTGTTTATATTATATTATATGTAAAATTACTATCAAACTTCTAGCCAACTAGTTAAAGGTGATCCTCCCTGCTCTTATTTCTGAAACTCGAAGAGTATTTATCAAGGATAAGAAATTTTTTTTATCATATTCTAGTGATTGCCTAGAAAATTATGCATTAATTACACAAGGCTTCTATTAGATAGAGTCTGATAGTTCTTAATTTGGATATAGAAAGTGATGTGGCTGATCCAACGCCGTTAAAGAACCGTTAAGGAAGGAAACCGACGGAGCCCCCCTTTGGCCTCCAAAGGACCCTTCGGCCACTGTAGCGTTTATGGCCTCAAAGCCACGCGCACAAAATTGCTCTAAGCTCCAAGCCGACAGCTCCAAGACCTGCTCTAGCGCTAGCTTCCAGCACCGGCCTCCAGCGCCGGCCTCCAGCGCTGGCCTTTAGCTCCGGCCTCCAACGCTGGCCTCCAGCGCCAGCTCTAGCGCTTGCCTCTAGCGTCGGCCTCCAACGCCGGCCTCCAGCATCGGGCTCCAGCGACGGCCTCCAGCGCCAGCTGGCCTTTGGCTCCGGCCTCCAGCATCGGCCTCCAGCGCCGATCTCCAGCGTCGGCCTCCAGTGCCAGCTCCAATGCTGGCCTTTGGCTCCAGCCTCCAGCGTTGGCCTCCAGTGCCGGCCTCCAGCGCCGGCCTCCAGCGTCGGCCTCCGACAATGGCTTTGGTCTTTCGCATGCACAATAACCTGTCTCATACAACAGATCCCGTGATTCGAGGACTATTGCCGTGCACCTCGCCCACTAAAATCACGGGCAAGTATTAGCGCGTTCGACAGTGACCGCTACAAGCGGCCCTCATCCAGCAACAGCTTAACCACCTGCCGTTCGGAGAAACTTATCCCAACGAGGAAGATTCGACGGTTCCAAAGGAACGAGGTAAATGGGACCCCCAAACAGGTATAAGAAGAGGACCCGAGCTCAATGCAGAGGGATCTCTCTCGCTCTCTTTCACTCAAGCTCTGTTGATATCCAACATTCCTGTTCTACAAACCACTGACTTGGGCGTCGGAGGGTCCCCACCGGAACCACCGGTCCGGGACTTTTTTGCAGGCTCTAGAAGGAAGATGGTGACCTCTCTGCATCCTCGAAGGCCTACGGAGATCTCAGCTCACCCGATGCTCATCGCAAGTGATTTGACGGCAACAGATTGGCGCGCCAGGTAGGGGTGGCAGATCAGTGATGCTAGTTTTCAGATCCTCGTCCCCCTTTAATCAAAATGGTGGATCATAAAGGTAGTGATGGAAAAAAAAAATAAATCCAAAAAGCTTTCACCACTTATATGCTGGGGGGCACCTTCAACGAGCTAAGCAGAAGCATCAGAAGCAACATCTCAAGACCATACAACAACGAGCAAAGGCTCCCGCTTGCTCTTGGTTCGCTGCTCAGGCCAGCCATCCTTCATCCCACTGGGAATCTTCCCAGCAAGAGGTCCACCATCTCAAGCTCACCAACGACTTAAAGCTCAGAGAGCCATCACTCGCCGCCCAAGCAGCCTTCTCTCCTATGGACGGCGACATAGAGGGAGGCCCAAGTAAGGGCAGCAGTACCTACACTTCAACCAATTTGATTCCCCGAGAGGTAGACCACCAGCGGGAGCGCTCAAGTATGTAGAAGGAAACATGGGTGCCGCAAGAGCTAAGTACGCTGCACTTAAGATAGTATTTCTTTCATTGATACTTAAAAATGTCATGCAGGAGACCGACTCTGCATTAGCATTCAAGACCAACCTCGCATTGGCATCTCAAAAGACCGGCTCCGCGTCGGCACCAAAGACTGGTTCCGCACCGGCAACTTAAGACCGACTCTGCATCGGCAAAAAAGATCGGTTCCGCACCGGCAACTTAAGACCGACTCTGCATCAGAAAAAAAGATCGGTTCCGCACCGGCAACTAAGACCGGCTCCGCATCGGCACAAAAAGACCGGCTCCATGCCGGCACCAAAGATCGGCTCTGCGCTAGCACCAAAGACCGATTCCACATCGGCAACTTAAGACCGACTCCGCGTCGGCAAAAAAGACCGGTTCCAGACCGGCAACTTAAGACCGGCTCAGCATCGGCACAAAAAGATCGGTTCCACACCGGCAACTTAAGACCGGCTCCGCGTCGGCACAAAAAGACCGGTTCCACACCGGCAACTTAAGACCGGCTCCGCGTCAGCACAAAAAGATCGGTTCCACATAGGCAATTCAAGCCCGGCTCTGCATCGGCACAAAAAGACCGGTTCCGCACCGGCAATTCAAGCCCGGCTCCGCGTCGGTACAGCCAAGCCCGGCTCCATGTCGGCACCTCCAAGCCCAGCTCCACGTCGGCACAGCCAAGCCCAGCTCCGCGTCGGCACCTCTAAGCCCAGCTCCACGTCGGCACACTCAAGCCCGGCTCCGCGTCGGCACACTCAAGCCGGGCTCAGCGTCGGCACCTCCAAGCCCGTCTCAGCGTCGGCACCTCCAAGCCCGTCTCAGCATCGGCACCTCCAAGCCCGGCTCCGCGTCGGCACCTCCAAGCCCGGCTCCATGTCGGCACACTCAAGCCCGTCTCCGCGTCGGCGCACTCAAGCCCGGCTCCACGTCGGCACACTCAAGCCCGTCTCCGCGTCGGCACCTCCAAGCCCGTCTCCGCATCGGCACCTCCAAGCCCGGCTCCGCGTCGGCACATCCAAGCCCGGCTCCACATTGGCACTCCAAGCCCGGCTCCGTGTCGGCACAGCCAAGCCCGACTCCGCGTCGGCACCTCCAAGCTCGGCTCCGCATCGGCACACTCAAGCCCATCTCCGCATCGACACCTCCAAGCTCGGCTCCACATCGGTGCACTCAAGCCCGGCTCCGCGTCGGCACACTCAAGCCCGGCTCCGCGTCGGCACCTCCAAGCCCGTCTCCGCATCGACACCTCCAAGCCCAACTCCGCGTCGGCACCTCCAAGTCCGGCTCCGTGTCGGCGCACTCAAGTCCGGCTCCGCGTTGGTACCTCCAAGCCCGGCTCCGCATCGGCACACTCAAGCCCGTCTCCGCATCGGTGCACTCAAGCCCGGCTCCGCATCGGCACCTCCAAGCCCGGCTCCGCGTCGGCACACTCAAGCCCGAGTCTCCCCTCGACACTCAAGCCCGGCTCCGCGTTGGCAATCCAAGCCCAATACCTCCTGTGGATTCCATTCCAGCTGCCCTTGGATTTCAGCACTGGTCCCCCCCACCTTCAATCAACACGGTTCCCTGGGGGCAGGTCATCAACTCTACAGGAGGAGGCCAATTTCTTTAAAGAGCTCGGTCCAAGCACCCTCAGGTCACCCTCCGGGGTGAAAAGGCACCTGACGACTCTCAACTCTCTGGTCACACTCCGGGGTTAAAGGTTCCCAAGCATGGTCGAATCCCAGCGACTCTCGGGTCATCCTCCGGGGTTCAAAAGGCTCTCGACGGCCTCAACTTTGCCTCAGCGGCTTCGTTACAGCCTCAACGGCTTTATTTCGGCCTCAACGGCCTCAACTCTGTATCAGCGGCCAACGGCCAATCGGGTAATACCTTTGTTTAAATTACACACTTGCAACATATAACTGAGAAGCCCCAAGATAACTCAGCTGGGAGAAGCCAACTCCCCAGCTCATAGTTGACGGGCATCCGCTCCCAAGCTCTCAAGCCTATAATCGACATCGACATCAAACACGACGCAAAGGCAAACATCTATGAAAAAGGCTCAACAGCTCCCTCTGCTTCAGGAGCATCATTGCGGCCTCACTGGCTCTCTGCCTCCATGGCATGTGGACGGGGACCCACATCCAAACATCATATCAAAAGTTGAAGACCCAAAGTCAGGTGGGGATCAGCCACTTGGGAGGTAACGCCCCTTTCGCCTTGCTGGGTGGGCCCGCTTCATCTCAGAGGCGAGGGGGCATCTGATGTGGCTGATCTAATGCCGTTAGAGAACCGTTAAGGAAGGAAACCGACGGAGCCCCCCTTTGGCCTCCAAAGGACCCTTCGGCCACTGTAGCATTTATGGCCTCAAAGCCACGCGCACAAAATTGCTCTAAGCTCCAAGGCCGACAGCTCCAAGGCCAAGAGATCCATGGCCGAGAGCTCCAAGGCTGACAGCTCCAAGGCCGGCAGCTCCAAGGCCTGCTCCAGCGCTAGCCTCCAGCACCGGCTTCCAGCGCCAGCTCCAGCGCTGGCCTTTGGCTTCGGCCTCCAACGCCAGCTCCAGCGCTAGCTTCCAGCGTTGACCTCCAGCGCCGGCCTCCAGCATCGGGCTCCAACGACGGCCTCCAGTGCCAGCTGGCCTTTGGCTCCGGCCTCCAGCGTCGGCCTCCAGCGCCGATCTCTAGCATCGGCCTCCAGCGCCAGCTCCAGCGCTGGCCTTTGGCTCCGACCTCCAGCGTCAGCCTCCAGCGTTGGCCTCCAGTGCCGGCCTCCGACAATGGCTTTGGTCTTTCGCATGCACAATAACCTGTCTCATACAACAGATCCCGTGATTCGAGGACTATTGCCGTGCACCTCGCCCACTGAAATCATGGGCAAGTATTAGCGCGTTCAGGAGTTACCGCTACAAGCGGCCCTCATCCAGCAACGGCTTAACCACCTGCCGTTCGAAGAAACTTATCCCAACGAGGAAGATTCGATGGTTCCAACGGAACGAGGTAAACGGGACCCCCAAACAGGTATAAGAAGAGGGCCCAAGCTCAATGCAGAGGGATCTCTCTCGCTCTCTTTCACTCAAGCTCTGTTGATATCCAACATTCCTGTTCTACAAACCACTGACTTGGGCGTCGGAGGGTCCCCACCGGAATCACCGGTCCGAGACTTTTTTGCAGGCTCTAGAAGGAAGATGGTGACCTCTCTGCATCCTCGAAGGCCTGCGAAGATCTCAGCTCACCCGACGCTCATCGCAAGTGATTTGGTGGCAACAGAAAGTACTTATGAGAGAGTAAGATGTGATTATTTATGGAAAGTTATAGCTCACTTTAACTTACATGGCAAATTTATCCCATGCAATAAAGCTTGCATCATTTTCCCATGTTGAAAGAGCCATATGATAATTGGGAGTCTGTGAGCGTCTATGAGCGCCCGCTGTGCAAGTGCTTTAAGATTCGAATCCGTCTTCGTCTTCCTTGATCTCCCCTGTCTGTAGCTGCTGCTCTCGATCAATCCTACCTTGGTGATGGCTTCTTCATCTTCCCAGCCTCTGGTGAGACCTGATGTCCCGATGAACGCCGGTAAGCCGTGGACCAATGCCCGTGCAAGTCGCTTTGAGTGGGTTTTCCCATCTCCATCTCTGGTGGTGGTGGCTGAATTGGAGCGACTCTTCCCTGATATCATTCAAGTGCCGGTGCAGTCCTTGGAGGAGGAGATTGGGAGGTGGAAGAATCAAGCGATCCTAGCTCGCAGCCTAGCTCGTTGGACCCCGCTGGAGGTGCTGGTGCGAGAATTCCGTCGTGCCGATGTGATAGGTGAAATTGAAGTTGTAGCGCTGGCGCACCGGCACTACATGTTCTGATTTGTTGATTCTCATGCCACGGAGCTGATCCTTGGAAGACCTTGGGTGGTTAATGGCCAACCCATTGTTGTGTCACATTGGCAGTCGGAGTTCATTCCGTCGGAAAGCTCTCTCCTCCAAGTTCTTCTCTGGGTCAGACTGCCGCTGCTTCCCATTGAATTTTGGATGGAGGACATCCTTACTTCGATTCTCTCAGTGGCTAGGGAATTTCATTTCTTGGATGAATCAACCATGAATCGAAGATGGTGTGGCTTTGCTCATGTTTGTCTCCGCATTGATCTAAGAAAGCCTCTCCGCCCGGGTGCTCGAATCAGAGGCTCTGGATCTCCATTCTGGCAGCCTTTTGTTTATGAGCATCTTGACAGTATCTGCAGTGGGTGTGGATCCTTGCATTTATCAGGGGACTGCGGATCGGTGCCGGATCCCCCTTCTCCATCTTCGGGTCTTCGGTTTGGGCCGTGGATGGTGGCGTTGAGGAGGAGGAAGCAACCCCCTGTGCAGCTGTCTGACTCTCTCAGGGCCCCTGTTCTAGGTAAGGCAGCCCCTCCTTCCCCTGTTATGAAGGATGACTGGCAAGTTCCTAAGAAGGTGGCACGAAGGCAGGGTGGTCGGGGGTCATCCTCTGCTGTAGCTCCTTTCGGTCCATCTTCTTCTGAAGATTGGTCCTGTGAACGGAGAGGTTGTGTGCCGACCTGGATCCAGTGTGCCGATTTTGCCGCTGACTCACCTCTGCTTGCTGTGGCAGATCCTGAGAAGACTGTGATTCAGGTTCCAGTGCAGATCGTCTCCTCTGGCCCCTTGAGTTCATCGTTTCAGTTTATGGGTGCAGCATGCCGGTCTGGGGCCAGTGTACCAGTTGGAGTGGAAGGGGGCCCCCAGGTCTCTAAGACTACCTTAGTCTCTATCCCTATGTTATCTGAGAACTCAGAGACTATTGTCACTAACCCTTCTGTGTCTAGGGGTCCAAGCATGGGGACCTCTCACTCTCTGGCTCATGGTGATGGCTTATATGGCCCATCTAAGCGGGCTTGGCCTATCGAGACTCTGTCGCAATGAATTGTCTCCAAGGCTTCTAAGGCAAAAGGGAAGGGCCCAGTCAGGGGAAAAGCTAAAGAGAATGGTTCATTTACTTTCTCAACATCGCCCGAGTCTCCTAGGAATTTGGAGGGCTTGATCGGGCGAAGACTATAGAAGGCCCACTGTAGAGACGGTCTGGCATTGGGGTCTGCCTTAGTGTTACCCTAGTCGGCTCCGTTGGTTGGCCAGGACCATGAGGTGGCGGTTGCCCTTCTAAAGGAAGCCATTCTGAAAGATGGTTTAGCCGAGCCTATGGATTCATCCCAGGTGGATGAGTGTTGTGATCAGGGATCTGAGGGTCCCCTATTGCTTAAGGATCACCTTGATGATTAGGTGACGGGGGGCACTACTGGAATCCCTCCCTCTCTAATTTCTAAATGAAGATTCTAGCTTGGAATGTATGAGGGGCCCTGAAACCCTCGTTTCGGTCCTCTTTTAGGAGGCTTCAGCAGCTTCATGCCTTTGATATCTGTATCCTAATGGAAACTCGCCTTTCTGGGGATAGTCTGGCTCGGCTTCGGAGACATATCTCTAGACTGTGGGACTCTTATGCTGTGGAGTCAGTCGATCTCTCTGGAGGTATTTTGGTGTTATGGAGACCGGATAAAGTCAGAGTGGATGCCTTCCACGGTTGTGGCCAGCAGGTGGCTTTGGTTGTTTTGGAAGGGTCCTCTGCTCCTTGGCTTCTCTCAAGGGTTTATGCCAGCACTGACTTTAGAGCTCGTCGTGTGCTTTGGGATGAGATCCTCTCCCTTCTTGGCCAGGGTTTTCCTTCCCTCCTTGTAGGTTATTTCAATTGTATTGTGGGGGCCTCTGAGAAGAGAGGGGGTAGATAGTTTGTTAGCTCTTTGGACATTATTGAGTTCAGGGATTTCATTTCCTCGGCGGGTCTTTTGGATTTGGGGTTTGCTGGATCCTAGTTTACCTGGTACAATAACCGCCAGGGATCTGCTAGAGTTTGGGAAAGACTAGACAGGGCCTTGGCTTTTGCCAACTGGTTGCAGCTCTTTCCTTCTACTACTGTCACTCATTTGTCCAGAATTGGCTCTGATCATTGTCCCATCCTTATTTCTACTGATGTGACTCTTCAGTGGTCTAGACAGTTTAAATTTGAGAAGTTCTGGACTTCTTATTCCTCTACTAGGTATATCATTTCTTAGGTTTGGCATTTGCCGGTCAGGGGGAGTGCCTCTTACAGACTTTCTAGACGATTGCTTATTGCAAGCCGCAGAATCTCTAGCTGGTATAGGAGAGAGGTCAGGGACATTATGAGGCAAGTTGAATAGGCGGAGTCTATTATTTTTTCTCTGCAAACCAAGGAGGATCAGGAGGGATTTCTTCTTGACTTGGACCTGTCCACCCTCAGATCTACTTTGGCCATCCACCATTCTCTTATGTTGCAGCAGGATACGTATTGGCAGCAAAGGTCTCGTATTCAGTGGATTAAAGAAGGGGACCGCAATACGAGGTTCTTTCATCAGGCTACTTTATGCCGGTAGTCGGCTAACCGCATCAGGCATTTAGTTGATGACGATGGTCACTTGGAGGAAGACCGTCAGGTGATCAGGGATAAGCTTCTTAATTTCTTCCAGTCCAGGTGGACCGAATTGTCTGGGGATGGGGTCCCTGTTCCTCATGTTCTGCCTTCCTGCAAGGTCTCTGATGTGGAGAATGGCATTCTTATCAGGCCCTTCTCTATGGAGGATATTCGCCTAGCTTTATGGGACATGGGGCCTAATAAGGCCCCTGGCCCTGATGGGTACCCTCCTTTATTTTTTCGTCATTATTGGGATATTGTTGTTCTAGATGTCGTCCTGGCTATTCAGACTATATTTCAGTCTAATCATATGCCTTCTGATTGGAATCAGACTCTTGTTATTCCGGTGCCCAAACGTTTTGATGCTTCCTCTCCCCAGCATTTCTGGCCAATCAGTCTATGCTCCACATTATATAAGATTTGTGCTCGGCTTTTGGTAGCCCGGATGGCTTCGATGATCCCTTAGCTCATCTCTCAAGAGCAGGGTGCTTTTCTTAGGAGGCGCAGTATCACAGATAATGCCCTGTTGGCTCAGGAGTTTATGCATGACCTCCAGAGAGCTTCTAGAAGTCAGTGCCTTATGGCTATTAAGCTCGATATAGAGAGAGCTTATGACAGATTGAGGTAGGATTTTCTGCGCCGAACGCTTCATGAGTTGGCTTCCATGAGCTTTTTGCTGACTGGGTGATGGAGTGTATCCAGAGGCCATCTTTCTCTCTCCTTATTAATGGAGGTCGGACGGAGTTCTTTTACTCAGAGGTTGGTCTGAGTCAGGGATGTCCTCTTTCTCCATTTTTATTCATCCTCTCTATTGATGCTTTATCCCGGGATCTTTCTGTGGCTCTGCGGACTTCGGCTCTCGACCCATATTCAGCTGGCCCTCTTGGTCCTTCGTTGTCTCACTTACTTTTTGCTGATGACTGTCTCCTGCTGGGGAAGGCTTCTATCCGTAATGCCACTACCTTTGTGACCATTCTTCACTCCTATTATCGTGCTTCGGGTCAGAGAGTTAATCTTAGCAAATCTTCGATATGCTTCAGCCCGAGGACGTATCCCACTCTGAAGAGGTCTATTTCTCGTATGATGGGCATTCCTGCTCAGTTCAATCAGTTGTCCTATCTGGGAATTCCGATTATCGGGAGACGGCCACGGTGTTCGGATTTCAGCTTTCTTGTAAGGCGGATCCGTGATCCGCTGGATGGTTGGCATGTTTCTGGGCTTTCTATGATAGCGCGGATTACTCTTATTCGCTCTGTGTTATCTTCGATGCCTAGCTATCTCTTGGCTAATAATGCTATTCCCCTGGCCTGTTTGTGGCAGATTGAGAGATATTTTTGGGATTTTCTCTGGGCATCGATGCAGGAGGGCCGTGGTGTTCATCTTATCGCTTGGGATACTGTCTACTTGCCTACGGCCGAAGGTGGGCTTGGGATCCAATCAATGTCTGTTAGAAGACATGCATTGACTGCTAGGCATGCCTCTCGGTTCTTGCTCGATCCGCATTGTTTGTGGAGTTCCTTCATGCATGCCAAGTACCCTGGCATCTGTCCATTCCTTCTTAGTCTAATCGGGGGCTTTTTTCTAGAAAGAGGTTTATCATTATACTCTGACTATCATGCATAGTACCTCATGGATGATTGGTGACGAAACATCGATGGACGTCAGTCAGGACACGTGGATTGCTGACTTTTCCTTGTCTTTTTGTGTCTTCTGACATTCCTGAGGGTATGCAGGTAAGTGATTTGATTTCCCTAGATCGTTCTGGATGGTCGCCCTCTCGGTTGTCCAGTTCTTTTGGGAATGAGCTCTGTCGGCGTATTCTCTCTATCCCTCTCCCTTCGGGTGCTATTACTGATACCAGGGTTTGAAGGAGATCTTGCTTGTCCCGTGCTCCCATGGGGACCTCCTGTCTATTTACATACCGCACCCTCAGGTATCGGTGGAGTTGGACTGGGTTTGGCTTCTGCTTGTTCACCCTAGAGTGAGACTTTCTATCTGGAAGGTGGCTTGTGACATTCTTCCTACCTGCTTACTTCTTTTTGAGAGAGGGATGAGTATTCTGCCAACATGCCCAGTGTGTGGTACTGAGGAGGAAACGACGGATCATGCTATATTCTACTGTGCTAGGGCAAGTCAGATTTGGTAGATCCCTGGTACCTGTCCTTGGCTGTCGGTTTCTGATTCTCACCGAAGCTCTTTTTTGAGATTGCAGAAGCAAGGCAGGGGAAGGGGTACCCACCAGCGGGGTCCATTATGGGCTTATACAGCTTATCAAATCTCGTTATCTCGGAATCGGATTCTGTTTTCGAACGTGATACTTTCCCCTGGTAGGGTGTTTAGGGCGGCTGTCTCCCTTTATATGGAGTATATTTTTCATCATGGGTTTCTTGATTCTGCGAACCCTGGCCACTGGGTCTCCCATGTTGCTGCGAAAGTGAACCGGCATACGGTCTATATTTCCTGGGAGCCCCCCTCTAGGGTTTGTCAAAATAAACTTTGATGGGAGTGTCCGTGGCAGATGTGCCGGATCGACTTTTGTCATTCGTGATGCAGATGGCATGATGTTGATGGCAGGAGGGCTTGGTTTGCTTGATGTCATGGCGCTGCTGGCTGAACTGTATGCGGCATGGGCAGGTATTTCCTATGCTGTTTGGATCTTAGGTGCCCGCAGTCTTATTATTGAAGGCGACTCCATCACTGTCATTCGCTGGATCCGGCAGGAGCCCAGTTTCCACATGCCGACTATCACCTTATTGTGCAACATCCGCTCTATGGTTTTAGAAACTCCTAATATCCAGATTCGTCATGTCTATCGTGAAACCAATGCAGTGGCTGACTGGATTGCTGTCAGGGTGGCCTCTCATTCGGGTAGTTGGAGTTGGAAACAGGACGACCCTTGCCCCTTGATCCTTTTTCAGTTATTGTACTTTGATATATCGGGTATAACCCATCCTAGAGTGGTGTAATTACCTGTCTGTATCCAAAAAAACAAAAAAAAAGCTATATGATTGCTTAAAAGACATCCCTTCCAATAGTATTCTAGTACTTTTCAAAAAAGCTTAGAGGAAAGCCATTTAAGGCTAAGACCTTTAATACAAGTTATCTTATATAGTGCACATAAAATCTCATTCAGAATGACCTCCTTATCGAATATTCTTTTGCCAATATCTTCCAACACTCTACCTGTCGTTGGAAGGGAAACATTATCATAATTTACATTTGAACACCATCTCCTTTCAAAAAAACTCCTTAAATTCTTTTTTATTCGATTCTTTGCCTTCACCTAACTACCACTGCTATCTTTAATTTGAGAAATGCAATTCTTTTTCCTCGTCATAATAGTCCTAGAAAAACCACTATAATCTATTTTTGTTTAATTTCCACATTGTCTCTTTAGTAATTTATAATATATAGTTATTTTATTTCATAAAAGTTGCAAGTCTCCCCAAGTAAGCCTCCTTTAGTCTTCATTCTCTTGTAATGCTTCAATTTCCTCCTCCAAAATAGCAGCTTGTTGAAAGATATAATCCACCAATTTGGCATTCTAAGATTTTCAAGCCTTTTTTTTTCTTTTATTGTTATGGAGGCATTTGGTGATTTTTTTCATGCAAGTCCCGTGCACCGATGATCGATTTCCAAGCAGCATCAATAATTTCTCCTGCATCATCACAATCCATTCTGAAGTTTTCAAACCTAAATTACGTAGGTCCTCCTCTTGTTTGTTCAGCGGTGATTAATATATAGAAGGCAATGATCTGACCTAGTTCTTAGCAATTGTTTTACCCTAGCATTAAGGAACATATGCCTCATTTGATGGATCAACATTTGACTTGCAAGTTATCAGTAGGCACTGGTCATTGGCTCAATGTCATTTTTATGCCAAGTGTCAGTTTGTAGTTGCCATGGAGGCGGCGAGTGCTTTTAGGTAGTGTTTGAAATAGGGGATAAGAGGGGATATCCTCTCTTATCCTCAAAAGTCATAACTACAAGGGATAGCTGGGAATAAAGTTAACCAAAGGAATAATCCATGGTTAATCATGGTTAACCATGGGATATCCCCTCAATTTATTCCCTAGAGAATGCAGGAATAGCTGGTCCCTCCAAATAAGAGTAAAAAAAAGTTATCCTATGGATTTATCTTTTTGCATTTGATATGATTAATGGGATAGTCAAGGGATATCCCTAGGGATAGCTCGGGGACATACTCTATGCTTTTAATTTTAAAGTCATGAGAGACATTCTATAGGTTAATGGGATCAGGAAAGGCATAAGCACCTTCTTAAAAGTTTAGAAGGAAGATAAGATGATCAGTGGTTCAAAATTAGCTGAATCAGAATAGAATGCACGGTGAACTGTAATGAGAATATAGTGAAGCTGAGACTGTAATTCAAATTTCAATCTGATGAACAAAGGTTTCACTAGAAACTTGCTTTTGTTACATTGCTTTTGTTCTGCAAAGGAAATTACGGGAAAGAAAAATTTAGGCCCGTTTTGTTCATAATCTAGGAAATTATTTTTGAAAATATGGATTGTATCAAAAAATTTGAGTTGTATTCGATTGATTTTTAATATTTGCGTGGAAAAAGGTAACAACGAATCGTCTGAAAAAAGGTCGTGGAAAAAAGAAAGAAGACGAATCCGTGAATTTTTGAAAAAGGAATGATAAAATCTAAAAAATGTCTGAAATGAATCAAAAGAAAATATTGCTCGGCATTTTTTAGATTCATTTATATTTTTAGAATCGTTTCAAAAAAATATTTTTAAAAAATAATCCCGTATTTTTAAGGTAGAGTTAAATTTTTTATTTTTAAAAATAGAAAATTTAATTCAAATTGACTGCCAACACTACAAGAGAATTAAAATATAGCGACCGGGATCGATCATGGCTTGGATCGATCGTAACCGTCGGATCGTCGCCGATCGGATCGATCGCGATGGTCCAAGATCGGTCATCGCTGACCGGGATCGATCATGGCTTCGATCGATTGCAACCGTCGGGTCGTCGCCGATCGGATCGATCGCAACGGTCCGAGATCGATCGTCATCGACCGAGATCGATCATGGCTTCGATCGATCGCAACTGTCGGATCGTCGCCGATAGGATCGATCGCAATGGTCCAAGATCGGTCGTCGCCGACCGGGATCGATCATGGCTTCGATCAATCGCAACCGTCAGGTCGTCGCCGATCGGATCGATCGCGATGGTCCGAGATCGGTCGTCGCCGACCGGATCGATCATGGCTTCGATCGATCGCAACCGTCAGATCGTCGTCGATCGGATCGATCGTAATGGTCTGAGATCGGTCGTCGCCGACCGTGATCGATCATGGCTTCGATCGATCGGATCGATCGGACGGTCCGAGATCGGTCGTCGCCGACCAGGATCGATCATGGCTTCGATCGATCGCAACTGTCGGATCATCGCTGATCGGATCGATCGCAACGGTCCGAGATCGGTCGTCGCCGACCGGGATCGATCATGGCTTCGATAGATCGCAACCGTCGGGTTGTCACCGATCAGATCGATCACGATGGTCCGAGATCGGTCGTCGCCAACCGGGATCGATCATGGCTTCGATCGATTGCAATCGTCGGATCGTCACCGATCGGATCGATCGCGATGGTCTGAGATCGGTCGTCGCCGACCGAGATCGATCATGGTTTCGATCGATCGCAATCGTCGGATCATCGCCGATCGGATCGATCGTGACGGTCCGAGATCAGTCGTCGTTGACCGGGATCGATCATGGCTTCGATCGATCGCAACCGCCGGGTTGTCACCGATCGGATCGATCACAACGGTCCGAGATCGATCGTCGTCGACCGGATCGATCATGGCTTCGATCGATCGCAACCGTCATCATCGCCGATCGGATCTATCGCAACGGTCCAAGATCGATCATCGTCGACGGGATCGATCATGGCTTCGATCGATCGCAACCGTCGGGTCATCTCCGATCGGATCGATCGCGACGGTCCAAGATCCGTCGTCGTCGACCGGGATCGATCATGGCTTCGATCGATCGCAATCGTCGGATTGTCACAGATCGGATCGATCGCGATGGTCCAAGATCGATCGTCGCCGACCGGGATCGATCATGGCTTCGATCGATCGCAACTGTCAAATCGTCCCCGATCGGATCAATCGCGAAGGTCCGAGATCGGTCGTCGCCGACCGAGATCGATCATGGCTTCGATCGATCGCAACCGTCGGAGCGTCGCCGATCGGATCGATCGTAACGGTCCGAGATCGGTCGTCTTCAACCGGGATCGATCATGGTTTCGATCGATCGCAACCATCGGGTCATCTCCGATCGGATCGATCGTGATGGTCCGAGATCGGTCGTTGCCGACCGGGATCGATCATGGCTTCAATCGATCGCAACCATCAGATCGTCGCTGATCGAGATCGATCATGGCTTGGATCGATCGCAACTGTCGGGTCGTCGTCGATCGGATCATTCGCAACGGTCCAAGATCGGTCGTCACCGATCGGGATCAGTCATGGCTTCGATCAGCAACCGTGGGATCATCGCCGATCGGATCGATCGCAACGGTCCGTGATTGGTCATCGCCGATCGGGATCGATCATAGCTTCGATCGATCGCAACCATCGGATCGTTCCTGATCGGGATCGATCATGGCTTGGATTGATCACAACCGTCGGATCATCGCCGATCGGATCGATCGTGACGGTCCGAGATCGGTCGTCGCCACCGGGATCGATCATGGCTTGGATTGATCGAAACTATCGGATTGTCGCAGATCGGATCGATCACAATGGTCCGAGATCGGTCGTCACCGACCGGGATCGATCATGGCTTCGATCGATCGCAACCGTTGGGTCGTCGCCGATTGGATCGATCGCGACGGTCCGAGATCGGTCGTCGCCGACCGGGATCGATCATGGCTTCGATCGATGCAACCGTCGGGTCATCGCCGATCGGATCGATTGCAACGGTCCGAGATCAATCGTCGTCGATCGGGATCGATCATGGCTTCGATCAATCGCAACCGACGGATCATCGCCGATCGGATCGATCGCAACGGTTCAAGATCGGTCGTCGCCGATCGGAATCGATCAAGGCTTCGATCGATTGTAACCGTTGGGTCATCGCCGATCAGATCGATTGTGACGGTCCAAGATCGGTCATCGCCGACCGGGATCGATAATGGCTTTGATCGATCAAAACCATCGGATCGTCGCCGACTGGGATCGATTATGGCTTCGATCGATCGAAACCATCGGATCGTCGCCGATCGGATCGATCGCAATGGTCAAAGATCGGTCATCGCCGATCGGGATCGATCCAGGCTTCGATCGATCGCAACCGTCGGGTCGTCGCTGATCGGATAGATCGCGACGGTCCGAGATCGGTCGTCGCTGATCGGATTGATCATGGCTTCGATCGATCGCAACCGTCGGATCGTCGCCGATCGGGATCGATCATGGTTTGGATCGATCGCAACCGTCGGATCATCACCGATCGGATCGATCATGACGGTCCGAGATTGGTCATCGCCGACCGGGATCGATCATGGCTTCGATCGATCGCAACCGTTGGATCATCGCCGATCGGATCGATCGCGACGGTCTAAGATTGGTCGTCGCCGACCGGGATCGATCATGGCTTCGATCGATCGCAACCGTCGGGTCGTCGCCGATCGGATCGATCGCGACGGTCCGAGATCGATCGTCGCCGACAGGGATCGATCATGGCTTCGATCGATCACAACTATTGGATCGTCGCCGATCGGATCGATCGCAACGGTCCGAGATCGATCGTCGTCGACCGGGATAGATCATGGCTTCGATCGATTGCAACCGTCAGATCGTCGCCGATCAGATCATTCGCAACGGTCCGAGATCGATCATCGCCGACCGGGATCGATCATGGCTTCGATCGATCGCAACTGTCGGGTCATCGCCGATCGGATCGATCGCGACGGTCCGAGATCGGTCGTCAAAAACCGGAATCGATCATGGCTTCGATCGATTGCAACCGTCGGATCGTCATCGATCGGATCGATCGCGACGGTCCGAGATCGATCGTCACCAACCGGGATCGATCATGGCTTCCATCGATCGCAACCATCGGATCATCGCCGATCGGATCGATCACGACAGTCCGAGATTGGTCATCGCCGACCGGGATCGACCATGGCTTTGATCGATCGCAACCGTCGGAACGTCGCCGATCGGATCGATCGCAACGGTCCGAGATCGATCGTCGTCGATCGGATCGATCATGGCTTCGATCGATTGCAACCATCGGATCGTCGCCGATTGGATCGATCGCAAGGGTCCGAGATCGGTCATCGCCGACCGGGATCGATCATGTCTTCGATCGATCGCAACCATCGGGTTGTCGCCGATCGGATCGATCGCGACGGTCCGAGATCAATCGTCGTCGATCGGGATCGATCATGGCTTCGATCGATCGCAACCATCGGATCGTCGCCGATCGAATCAATCGCGATGATCCGAGATCGGTCATCACCGACCGAGATCGATCATGGCTTCGATCGATCGCAACCATTGGATCATCACCGATCGGATCAATCGCAATGGTCCGAGATCGGTCGTCGCCGATCGGGATCGATCATGGCTTCGATCGATCGCAACCGTCTGATCATGGTTGCGACACAAATCAGAAAAAATAATTTTTATCAAATAATTATCAATATAATTATCAAATAAAAATATTGCGATGCAAATCAGTTCGTCATAAATTTTTAAAAAAATTAAATTATATTAAATAACAACGCCTTAGCGACGCAATAAACCAGAAAATTAAAAAAATAATTTGTAATTTTGCGACGCATTTATTGCATCGCAATATTTTTTTTAAAGGTAAATGTTATAAAAAAATTTAAAATAAAACATTGCGATGCAAACATATGTGTCGCAATTATTTTCAGAAAAAATAATTTTTATCAAATATAATTATCAAATAAAAATATTGCGACGCAACTCGTTGCGTCACAAATTTTAAAAAAATTAAATTACGTTAAATAGCGACGCATTAGCAACGCAATAAACCAGAAAATTAAAAAAATAATTTTTAATTTTGCGACGCATCTGTTGCGTCGCAATATTTTTTTAAAAAAGAATAAATGTTATAAAAAAAATTAAAAATAAAACATTGCGATGCAACCATATGCGTCACAATTATTTTTAGAAAAATAATTTTTATCAAATAATTATCAAATAAAAATATTGCGACGCAAATCAGTGCATCACAAATTTTTAAAAAATTAAATTCCATTAAATAGCGATGCATTAGCGACGCAATAAACCAGAAAATTAAAAAAAAATTTATAATTTTGCGACGCATTTATTGCGTCGTAATTTTTTTTAAAAATAAATGTTATAAAAAAATTAAAAAAAACATTGCGACGCAACCATATGCATCGCAATTATTTTTAAAAAAATAATTTTTATCAAATATAATTATGAAATAAAAATATTGCGACGCATTAGCGACGCATTTTCTTGAAAAAAAAAAAAAATTCTGCCAGTTATTGCAGCCAAATTAACGACTCATTAGCGATGCAAATAATTGGGTCGCTAATTTTTCTAGAAAATAATAAAAAACCCAAACTAGCGATGGGTTAGCGACGCATAATTGCGTCGCTAATCTAAAATAAATTATAAAAAAAATAGCGAGGGATTAGAGACGTAAAATTGCATCGCTAATCCCTAATATATAATCTCAGTCATGCCCGGCCCCCCCAGGTCTCTTCTTCTTTTTCTTCTAACCCTACTCCGCCGCCATCCCCTCCTCCGGCTCCCCCCGCCCTCTCTCACGGTGCTAGGAACCACCGGCGGCAGCCCCCCCCGGCGGCGTCCCCTCTATACCGAGGTAAGCCCCCCCCCCCCCCCCCCCCCCCCCCGCCCTCCCGTTTGCCTTAGGCCACGGCCACGGCCGCGGCCGTGGCCGGCGGGGCTAGGCCACCGTTAAAAAAAAATATTGGTTGGGGTGGGGTTTTTCCCCCACCCCTGAGGCGCCGGCCACGGCCGGAGATGACGGCCACGGCCGCTGCCGTGGCCGGTAGTGGCCTGGCCACGGTGGCCAAGCCACTGTTTAAAAAAAAATTAAAAATGGGGTGGGGTTTTTCCCCCACCCCTGAGGCGCCGGCCACGGCGGCGGCCGTGGCCGTCGTCTTAGGCCACTGCCGCGGCCGTGGCCGACGGTGGCCTAGCCACCATTTAAAAAGAAAAATGAAAATGGGGTGGGGTTTTTCCCCCACCCCTGAGATGCCGGCCACGGCGCCGCGGTGGCCTGGCCACGGTGGCCAGGTTACCGTTTAAAAAAAAAATGGAAATGGGGTGGGGTTTTTCCCCCACCCTGAGGCGCCGATCACGGCGGTGGCCATAGCCGTCGTCTCAGGTCACGGCCGCGGCCATGGCCGGCGGTGGCCTGGCCACCGTGGCCAGGCCACCGTTTAAAAAAAAATTGAAAATGGGTTGGGGTTTTTCCCCACCCCTGAGGCGCCGGCCATGGCCACGGTAGCCAGGCCACCGTTAAAAAAAATAGTAGGGGTTGGGTTTTCCCCACCCCTTGGTCTCCGGCCATGGCGGCGGCCGTGACCGTCGTCTCAGGCCGCGGCCGTGGCCGGAGACGATGGGCACAACCGCCGCCGTGGCCAGCGGTGGCCTAGCCACTGGCCATTGTTTATTAAAAAAAAGTAGGGGTGGGGTTTTTCCCCACCCCCGTTTACCAAATACAAGAATGAAGTTTAAGTTTAATCATAATCAAAATTTTATGCATTAGGTTAGGCCTAGATTAGATTGGCAGCTGGTAGCCTAATAATGACTATTATTAGGAGTTGTGCCTTTCATTTTCATGACTATTTCTCACATGTGGCTTTGAGAATTGGCATGATACATCATGTTGGTTCAATAAGCTGCCAAGCCTATTTTATTTCTTTATAGCTGTTTATGCATTAATATTTGTGCATTTATAGTTATTTACAATTGTTATGTCTTGATTAGTATTTTCAGTATGATGGGCCGAGGTAGATCTACTGACAACGGACGGAGTGAGCAGGGACGTAGCCCTGCCGCATCAGATCACATGAGCTTTGGAGATGGAGAGTTTCGATCTCTACACATCGCATAGCCTCCGATCTCTCCAGCAGTCGGCGGTGATCCTGCATTGGTATTATCATCCAGCCGATCGCACAGACCTCCGAGAGTTCTTCCACTGTCGGCCGCACCGTACTTCGACTAGATGCTCAGGGGCTATAAGTATATACTAATTAAAAATATGTTTATGTTTTTAAGTCAATTACTTATAAACATGCATTTTTTAACAGATTTATTGAGCAGCATCATGTATCGAGCCACATCAGCTCCATATTTCAGAGGCGTGCGGATCCTAGTGGCTACGATTGGTGCCTTGTATCTGTAGCCACGAGGGAGTTTTATTTTTCAGAGTTTCAGGTAAAATTATTAAATACAATTTATCACTGATATAAAATTTCTTAATCTTAATAAATTCTGAAACTAACGGTTTATTTTAATGCAGAAAAAGTTTACGTGGGACCCTGCCAGCCATGATGCCATTAGGGCAGCATGGGAAGCTCTTACGGGACGCCGATACTCTGACATGCTTCATCGTTGAAGGTCATCAGGTCACCGTCCTGCACATGTACCAGAGGGTATTTGGCATGAGTGGCAGCAGTTCTGACAGTCTGATGGCTGGCGTAGGAGGTCCGCATCAGCCAGCACAAACCGCCGATCCGAGAGGGGCGGTCCTGGCACGGGTCTCTCCCGCCACACTTCGGGCTCCATTTCGATTTAGGAGCACAGACGCCGTATGGTTAGAAAACATAAATAATTTAATTACTAATTTAGTTATTTACAAATACTTACATTAATATCAATTTTTCTGTTGTTATAGTCTGAGCAGGAGGGCGGAAATCCTGGTGAGTTTCGTCTATTCAGGGCGACACACATTAGGAGGGACGGTTCCTGGGTCGATACACGATCACGGAAGGTTGCGGTAAGAAATTAGCTTTATGTTGTATCTGTTTAATTTCTAAAATTTTATTTAGAGAAATTTATTAATTCATTTATTATTAATTTTATAATTCAAAGATACGAGTCGAGGAGCTTCACTCTGAGGCATCGTAGGTCGACTCCACTGATGGGGGACGCCCGTCGAACTCTCAGCAGAGGAGAGTCGACGTGTGTTTTTGGAGGCTGTTGGTGCTCAGCCGCGAGACCGCAGGGTCTATGGTATGGGCACTAGAGCTTCTGCATATTTTCCCCATCAGGCCTCCAGCTCGCGATATTCTGGCAATATTTCTGTCGAGCATTTACACGACATTCGGAGATCTATTGTTGGGGAGATTGTTGAAAAATTATATGCCCCAATCTTATTGATTTTGATGATTACCAAAAGCCATGAGTATATTAAAAGATGTAATGAGTTTATTTACATGAGCAATGAATTTATTTAGAACAATGAATGAGAATGTTAAAGTATAACTTTAATCAATTTGAAAGTAACTTCAAGCTCCATGTTTAAGCTTTCAAAAAGAAATTTTATACTTCATATTAATCAATGAGTTTTTGGAACATTCTTGAATTGATTCCTAATGACAATTTTATTATATTCAAGTCAAAAAATGATTTAAAATGAATCTGGAACGAATTTCAAGTCAATCAGAAAATTCTCTGATTTTTGATACGTTCCGGAGCCGACTCTAGAGTTTCAGAGTCGACTCCACTCAGATACAGAAATGACTGTCTGTCTCGAGTCGACCCATGTGATTTCTCGAGTCGACCCCCGATTCTGTCGAGCCGACTCCATGACTGTGTGAGTCGACTCCGCTCAGACACCAGAGGTGTATTTTTCTGAGCACTTCGCGAGTCGACCCCCAACTTTTCATGAGTCGACCCCCGACTGTCAGGAGTCGACACTTATTTTGATGAGTCGACCCTTTAACTTTCTGAATATTTCTATTTTTGGTATCTTCGAGCCGACTCGCGGAAAGCAGGAGTCGACTCCAACAAATCTGGGCGAGATTTTTCCGAATGCCAACTCAGCGTCAACGGTAAGATTTTTAATTAACGGCTATTTTTCTTTGTTTCTAACGGCTATATTTTTGCAGAATCTATAAATAGAGAAGCCGTTTTCAAATCAAAGATATACAAATAGAGAGATATTCATTTCAAGAGAAAAAAAGAAAAAATCGGAAAAACAGAGCTTCATTTGAAAAAATCCGAGATTCAAAATAGAGTGAAAGAAAAGTGTGAAATCAAAGGAAGCTTCTTCTGTGCTCAAGTTCAACAATCCAAGGAAGCTTCAGAAGAAAATCCAAGAGCTATTCAAGAGCAAATCAAGAGATTTTCAACATTCAAAGAAAAGAGAAAAAGCTCAAATCAACTCCAACTCATTCCGTGAAGAATCCGAGCTGAGGCCCGATTCTACACTTCAAAGGAGTTGAGGAAAAGAAGAAGAAAAGCTCAAAAGCCAACCAACTGCAAATCAGGCTTTTCTAAACTTTATTCTTATATTTGTTTATCTGCTCATTAAGGAGCTTTGTAATTGAAAAACATATTTCTATTATTTGTGTCTAGTTCAATCTGGGGGATTGAACTAGTGGAGGTAGTCTTACCTCGGTACAAGCTTGGTAAAGCTTGTGTTAGGGTTTTTGTGCTGGTGAGCCCTTGAAAACCAGCTGGGTTCGTTGTGATCCCGGGAAAACAACAAGTTTGAGTTGTGAGCTTGTAAAACAACTCTGCTGTAATCAAGGAAGATTATAGTGTGGACCCAAGTGAATCTTGGGAGTGGACGTAGGTGTTGGATACACCGAACCACTATAAAATCTTTGTGTTTGCCGTGCTTCCATTGACTCTTTCTCTATCTCTGTTTTATTCACTGCACTTTGTATTTACATTGCTATTGCCTTCATTCTTCTTAAGCAAACATTTTTAAAAGGCTAATTTTTTAAAAGAACCCAATTCACCCCCCCTCTTGGGTTGTCATATGGGCCAACATCTATCACGGAGGAGGTTCGTCAGGAGGTTCGATAGGACGTTCGGCAGGAGGTTCGGCAGGAGGTTCAGCAGGAGTTCGAGCAGCGTACGGGAGGCCTTCAACAGGAGCTTGCAGACGTGCGAGAGCAGATGCGTCAATTGCAGGATATGGTTAGCCGCATGTTGCAGGGTTTCCAGCCTCCACGTGATCGTGTATATTCTTGATGTATTTTTTTCTTTACTTTTTATATTTTGTACATGAAAACTTAAAAATTTTAATATATTAATTATTTTTGGAAATTGAATGATGAATGTTTGGATCTATATGAGTGATGAATGTTTCGATCAATATTTAAATGTAATGAAATTGTATTAACCGTTTTAATTTTTAATATTTTTTTAAAAAATTAATTAGTGATGCATTAGCGATTGAAATTACATCGCTAATATTTTTAAAATATTATTATTAAATATTGCAAAACAATGACTTGGCGTCATAATATTTTAAAAAATTTAATTAGCGACGCATTAGCGACTCAAATTGCGTCGCTAATATATCTAAATATTATTATTAAATATTGCGACGCAACTAAATGTGTCGCAATATTGCGATGCAATTGAATGAATCACAATATTTAATAATAATATTTTAAAATATTAGCGATGTAATTTCAATCGCTAATGCGTCGCTAATTAATTTTTTTTTAAAAAAATAAATAAATTAATTAGCGACTCAATTGCGACGAGGTTTTTCATCGTAAATATTTTTAAAAAATTAATTTTAAAATTAGCGATGCATTTAGGATGTGTCGCAATATTGCGACGTATTTAGTGGCATCGCAATATATTGCGATGCATTTGGTGCGTCGCAGAGAGTCGTTGTTAAGCGATGCAATTGCGACAAATTAAGATTGCGACGATTATCTTAGCGACGCCGTCATTGCGTCGCTAATGCGTCGCAATAGCATGTTTAGTGACACATTTGGGCATCGCTATATTTTAATTCTCTTGTAGTGGATCGATCCGATTGGCGACGATCCGACGGTTGCGATCGATCCAAGCCATGATTGATCCCGGTCGGTGACGATCGATCTCGGACCATCGCGATCGATCCGATCGGCGACGACCTGACGGTTGCGATCGATCGAAGCCATGATCGATCCCGGTCGACGACGACCGATCTTGGACCGTCGCGTCGCGATCGATCCGATCAGCGACGATCCGATGGTTGCGATCGATTGAAGCCATGATCGATCTCGGTCAGCAACGACCGATCTCGGACCGTCGTGATCGATCCGATTGGCGATGATCCGACGGTTGCGATCGATCGAAGCCAATGTCGATCCCGATAGGCGACGACCGATCTCGGACCATCGCGATCGATCCGATCAGCGACGACCCGACGGTTGCGATTGATCGAAGCCATGATCGATCCCGGTCAGTGACGACCGATCTCGGACCATTGCGATCGATCCGATCGGTGACGATCCAACGGTTGCGATCGATCGAAGCCATGATCGATCCGGTCGGCGATGACCGATCTCGGACCATTGCGATCGATTTGATCGGTGATGATCCGACGGTTGCGATCGATCCAAGCCATGATCGATCCCGATCGGCGACGATCCGACGGTTGTGATCGATCGAAGCCATGATCGATCCTGGTTGGCGACGACCGATCTCGGACCATCGCGATCGATCCGATCGGCGATGACCCCACGGTTGCGATTGATTGAAGCCATGATTGATCCCGGTCGGCGATGACCGATTTCAGACCGTTGCGATCGATCCGATCGGCGACGATCCGATGGTGCGATCGATCGGAGCCATGATCGATCCTGGTCGGCGACGACCGATCTTGGACTGTCACGATCAATCCGATCGGTGACGACCCGACGGTTGCGATCGATCGAAGCCATGATCGATCCTGGACGGTGACGACTGATCTCGGACCGTTGCGATCAATCCGATCGACGACGATCCGACAATTGCGATCGATCGAAGCCATGATCGATCCTGGTCGGCCACGACCAATCTCGGACCATCGCGATCGATCCGATCGGCGCGGACCCGACGATTGCGATCGATCGAAGCCATGATCGATCCCGGTCGGCGATGACCGATCTTGGACCGTCGCGATAGATCCGATCGGCGACGACCCAATGGTTGCGTTCGATCGAAGCCATGATCGATCCCGGTCGGCGATGACCGATCTCGGACCGTTGCGATCGATCCGATCGACGACGATCCGACGGTTTGCGATCGATCGAAGCCATGATCGATCCCGATCGGCGACGACCGATCTCGGACCATTGCGATTAATCCGATCAGCGACGACCTGACGGTTGTGATCGATCGAAGCAATGATCGATCCGGTCGGCGACGACCGATCTCAGACCGTTGCGATCGATCCGATCGGCGACGATCTGACGGTTGTGATCGATCGAAGCCATGATCGATCCCAGTCAGCGACGACCGATCTTGGACCGTCGCGATCTATCCGATCGGCGATGACCCGACGGTTGCGATCAATCAAAGCCATGATCGATCCCGGTCGGCGACGACCGATCTTGGACCGTTGCGATCGATACGATTGGTGACGATCCGACGGTTGCGATCGATCGAAGTCATGATCGATCCCGATCGACGACGATCGATCTCGGACCGTTGCGATCGATCCGATCGGCGACGACCCGACGGTTGCGATCGATCGAAGCCATGATCGATCCCGATCGGCGATGATCGATCTCGGACCGTCGCGATCAGTCCGATCGCGACGATCCGACGGTTGCGATCGATCCAAGCCATGATCGATCTCGGTCGGCGATGACCGATCTGACGCATGTACCAAAATTAATTTTTTTAAAACAATTGCGACTCATTTCGTTGCGTCGCAATATTTTATTTTTAATTTTTTATCTTTTAATTATATTTATAAAATTTATTTTTTAAAAAAACTCTGTGATGCATTATTTGCGTCGCTAAATTAAAAATTAATTTTTTTAATTTTTTAATTTATGCGTCGCTAATGCATCGCTATTAACATAATGAATTTTTTTAAAAATATTGCGATGCACTGAAGTTTGTCGCAATATTTTATTTCATAATTATTTTAATATTTTTATAAAATTTATTTTTTTAAAAAATATTACGACGCAATACTTGCGTCGCTAAATAAAAAATTATTTTATTAATTTACTATTTTATTGCATCGCTATTTAACATAATTAATTTTTTTAAAAATATTGCGACACACTGAGTTGCATCGCAATATTTTTATTTTATAATTATATTTTATAAAAATTTATTTTATTTAAAATAATTACGATGCAATAGTGCATCGCTAAATAAAAAATAATTTTTTTAATTTTTTGATTTATTGCGTTGCTAATGCGTCGCTATTTAACATAATTTAATTTTTTTTAAAAATTTGTGATGCACTGAGTTGAGTCGCAATATTTTATTTTATAATTATATTATATAAAAATTAAATTTAAAATATTGCGATATATTACTTGCGTCGCTAAATTAAAAAATTAATTTTTTTTTTGATTTTCTGATTTATTGAGTCGCTAATGCGTCGCTAATTGCGTCGTAATATTTTATTGTCACGGAGGCATCGCAATGTTGTTGCAATTTAGTGACATAAAAATACGTCGCTAAATTTACGTCGCTATTTCAGTATTTTTTTTGTAGTGCAAACATGATCCTTATAGTCTGAAACAGGATAGACGTAGAGCAATCAAGCGGTACATAAAGTTCTACAATTATTTTGCGTGCGATGAGGAGAATTCATGAACATCACAGACATTAGAATTTTTTAATGAAAGTTTGATAAAACTAAAATTATAGATTTCACACGCAATAAAATTAGGAGCAGTGCCAGAGTTATGTATGTAATCCGGGGTTACACGCCACGACTATGCTACATCATTTGCAGATTAGTTTTTTTTTTTAAAGATAAAAAAAAAACAACTACTTCCTGTCAATGATTCCTATAGACATCAGTCCAGAATGTTAAAAGTTTAGTCAGCATAATTTCAAAAGATTGTCAGTTTGCGGAGAGTTGATATCATTTGAAAAACGGACTAGAAGTTAGAACGTACAGTCGTTATAATACCACGTGGTGATTTCTATTTAAATAATAATAGAGAGAGAGAGAGAGAGGAATCCAGCTGGAACTTGAACTCCAGAAGAGAAAGCGGAGGAGGTTTCTACTCCGACTCCCACCAGTGGATTTTGGGAGACGCCGTATCAGCCTATCAGGAAGTAATGACGGTGGTACCTTCTGTCCACGGCTGTATCCGATCTCCGGTGTCGGCAATGGCATCTAGCGATGTTGACTAACTTGACTAGTTTTCCACGTTGAGTCGTCGATTGGGTACTGGGCTATAAATTAGCCCTTCATCTGCGATTGCACCAACAAGTAAGCTTCGCTGTCCGTTCTTCCCTCTTAGGATCGATGGGCTGCTGCTGCGGTAACTCAAACGCATGGCCTTTGCTCCCCAGATCGATGGCATTCCAATGGATCGCAGACTTGCCACGGAGCTCCGTTCTATCGGCCTTGTCGACCCCTCTACTCCCTGCACTTCCAAGCTCAAGCATGTGATCGCAAAGAATCCCGACTTGTTCACCTCTGTCAACGATTTCCTCAATTACGTCGTTATTATGCCATCGAGGACCCTCACTGCCTCCAAACATGGCATGCGCGCTGGCCTCGGGATCATCCGGGACGCACTCCTTCGCTTCGAGGACGAGAGCGATGTCAAGAAGTTGATGGAGTTGAGGGCAGCGGGCGAGATGCTTGCCGTCCCAAGGCTGAACGCCGAGGAGCTGCGATCAGTCAGCGAGCATCAGCTGGTGCTTCTGGAGAAGCTGAGTCGAAGAAAGCACAAGCTCCAGAAGAGTCTGAGACGGACCAAGAAGTGGCGGAAGGCTTGGAATGCGATTACATCATATTCTTCATCGGGGTCTTGGCCTTCTCAGTGGTGCTTGTAGCCCTGGGGGCACCATCTGCAGCGTCCACCGCCATTGCTGTGGCATCCACCAGCATGCAATCATCGAAACCATGGATAGACTCACTGTGGAATGGGCGAGAAGGTATTCTGGAGGCGGAAATGGAGGTCGTTGCAGCGATGGAAAGGGGTGGCCTTCTGGTGCATGGGTTTGTAAACATTCGGTCACTCTTGGAGATGGTGAGTGCGGACGTTGGAGCGGTGCTGGGGGCATCGACTTCCTCCTCCATAGGAAGGAAGAGGAGGAGGCTGTAGCAGCGCTGGAGACGTCTGGGATTGCAATTTCAGGAACAACGTTGGAGTGGCGGAGAAGACTATTGATGGATTGGATGAGGAGGTTGATCGGTGCATCTCCGAGATTCGGAAGTTGGCCACAGAATTCTTGAAGATCGTTACCGAGGAAATCAAATAGTAATATAATATAGAAGATCTCTGCTAGCCATGCAACTTTTCCAACTCGTCAGTTTATAAAGATCTATGGTCGTACCTATGCATCCTGTAGTCCGGATGTCCGTAACCTTATTATTGAGGGACTCTGCGACCGTTCGCTGGCTCTGACAGAAATTGGACGATCATTAGCCATCTAACACTTTGATCCGCCATATTTTGTCTATACTTTAACATGTTTACAGCGTTTAGATTCAATAAATCTATGGTGAAGCCAACTTAGCAACAGACCAGGTTAGTGCTCGGATGGTCCATTATTTCGAGTCTGGGAGCTCAAAGCAGGATGATTTGTACCTTTTATTCTAACTCAAATTTTATATTTAAAATTAATTTATTCCAAATTGATGTAATTATTCATCTATAATAAAAAAAATCTGTCATACCTCAATTACTGCGGGAGTGATAGTTTATTTTTTTTTTTTATTTTTGGTACAAAAACGGGCGATCACACTAACCTAGTGCGAGTCAGCCCAGAAAGATCCGAATACAAAATTTGCTGTAAAATAGAAGGACAGGGATCGCTCGGCTTCCAAAACCACGATCCAGCATGCTGGGCCACAAAGGACGCTACCCAGTCCGCCGCCGAATTGGCTTCGCGATAAATGTGGCAAATCCGGGTACAGTCGACCTTAGAAAGGATAGAACGAATGTCCGTCAGCATCGGATTAGTAAGGCCAGAATGGCAATTCTCCTTCTGCAGCCAGGAAATAACCGACAGGGAATCACCCTCAATAAAAACCCTATGGGCCTGAAGAGTCCTGACAGCATAAGAAATGCCCGCCCAGGCCGCATAAAGCTCAGACATCAGGACGGAGGAGTCAATAGAACCAAAACCTCCCGCTCCCAGAAGCTCACCCTGAGGGCCACGGATGAGGAAACCAGAACCAGCAGCTCTGCCACGGACACTACCATCAAAATTGATTTTGACGAACCCTGGAGGAGGGGGATTTCAGGAGATGAACACCGAATGACGGTTCGCTGCCGAAGCAGCAGGGGATCCCCAGAGGCCAGAGACGTCAGAACCAACCCGGGCACAGTCCATGACCAAAGATCTGATTTTCTCATAATTCTGAAGGAAGACATAGGGTCGTCCGTGAAAAGAATCTGGTTTCTCGATAACCAGATATGATAAGCCGTGGCAATCCAACGGCTACACCTCTGCGGAGGAGCTCTACGAATATCCAGGAAGAAAGAAGAGCGAGGAGAACCCAGATCGTCCATCCTGAAAGAATAACCCACCCTATGCCATATCCGTCTCGCCCTGAGGCAGGTAAAGATAGCATGGTCAGAGGATTCGTCCTCCACCCTACATAAAGGACAGCACGGCTGAATCGACAGACCCCTTCTAGAGAGAAGAAGACAAGTAGGAAGACAATCCCATAGAAGCTTCCACATAAATAGCTGCACTCTGGGGAGGGTGGGAAGCTTCCAAATCCAATCAGCATCCATCGAACGCTGGGAACCCGGCCTGAAAATCATCATCAAATCCTTGATAGGAGCCCTAGAGAGACAAGATCTTTGCCAAAGCCTAGAGTCAGATGAGCAGCCTGGGATAAGGGGCATCGAGAGAATACATCTAGAAAACTCCAACCCGAAGAAACGGGTCACAGAGGGGATATGCCAGGCAGGGGGATCAGAAGAAATCAAATCCTTAACCCGAAGGTTATAAGGGATGTCAATACTGATAAAAGAGGGCCATCGTGAGAGAGGAATATCAGAAAACCAAATATCCTGAATAACATCAATAGATGATCCATCTCCCATCATCCACGTAACATTACCCCTGATAGCCTGACCAAATCTACAAACTTCCTTCCAAAAAGAGGAGCAACCACGAGGTGGCCTGATATAAGAATCCTGCATCCAGGCACCATACCTAGCACGCATCATGGTACTCCAAAGGCAATGCGGCTCCAGAAGGAATCTAGAAGCATGTCTGGCAAGAAGGGCATCCCTTCTAACAATCAGAGACTGGATCCCAAGCCCGCCGTCTTGGATAGGCATGCAGACAGTTTCCCAGGATAGAAGATGCATACCATGACCTTCTTGCGTAGAAGCCCAAAGAAAATCATGGAAACTTCTCTCAATCCTCTTAAGACAAGTAATAGGAATAATAGAATTAGACAGAAGGTACATGGGAAGGGAGGAGAGAACCGAGCGTATAATAATAATCCTGGCCATCATCGAAAGGCCAGTAACCTGCCACCCCTCCATACGCTGATGAATCCTCCTCTCAAGCTCATAGTAGTCAGAGCAGCGGGGACGTCTTCCTGTGATAGGAATCCCCAAATACATCAATCTGTCTGCCTGAGTAGAAATTCCCGATAAAGAAATAATGGCTTCCCTGATAGATCTAGGAGTCTTCGGGTTGAAACATATAGTGGACTTTAGAAAATTAACCTTCTGGCCCGAAGCCTGACAATATCGCTGGATAATAGAATAGAGAGACGACGCATTAACAATAGAAGTCTGGCCCAGGAGAATGCAGTCATCCGCAAACAGGAGATGGGAAACCATAGGGCCCTCTGCACCAGCCATAAATGGGGCTATCCTCCGATCTCTCTGAGCCTGATGGAAAGCCCGAGACAGATCATCCACAGCTAGAATAAACAACAAAGGGGATAAAGGGCAACCCTGTCGGATCCCCACAGTAGAGTGAAAGAATCTGGTCGAACTCCCATTAATAATTATCGAAAAGGACGACGTCTGGATGCAAGCCATAATCCACTCAATGAACAAGCCATCAAATCCAAACTCCGTAAGAGAGCGGTGCAAAAAGGCCCAATTCAGTCTGTCATAGGCTCTCTCCATATCAAGTTTAACAGCCATAAGACTTCTCCTGGCCGGAGCTCTTCAAATCAAACATAAATTCCTGGGCAATGAGAATATTATCTGAAATAGAACGCCCTCTAATAAACGCCCCTTGTTCAGCTGAAATGAGGCGAGGAATCACCAGAGAAAGACGACGAGCCAAAAGCCGAGCACAGACCTTATAAAGAGTAGTGCAAAGACTAATGGGCCGAAAATGCTGAGGAAGGGAGGCATCAGGACGCTTAGGCACCAAAGAAATAAAGGTCTGATTCCATTCCGCGGAAATTTGTTTAGCCAGGAAAACATACTGAATTGCCAATACCACCTCCTGACCCACAATGTCCCAATAATGACGAAAAAAGAAAGGTGGAAACCCATCAGGCCCAGGGGCCTTATCCGGGCCAAGGTCCCAAAGGGCCGCCCTAATCTCGTCCGCAGAAATAGATCTGGCCAGCATACTGTTATCCAAGGAAGAGACTTTCACAGAATCTGAAACCGGAATAACCGGCCCCCCCGCACCAGAAGAATCAGCCCATCTAGACTGGAAAAAATGAAGAATCATCTCCCTAATAGATTGGGTATCCTCCTGAGTATTCCCCTCATCATCTACTAATCTCCGAATCCTATTGGCAGCACGCCGCTTCAAAGTAGCCTGATGAAAAATCTGGTATTACGATCGCCATCATAGATCCACTGAGCCCTGGATCGCTGCCACCAATAAACCTCCTGTTGCCGAAGAAGAGAGTGATGCTGAGCAAGCTTATCGCGGAGAGAATAGAGGTCTGAGGCTTGCAAACATCCATCCTGATCTTCCTTAGCCTGTAGAGCGCTAATATCACTTTCTAACTGTTCAATATGTCTGACCAAATCCCCCAGCTCCACTCTACTCCATCTGGATAATCTATGCCTGGTCATCATAAGATGAGATAAATGATAAACTGCATTACCCCTGACAGGGAGATGCCAGATGTGATGAATAATAGCATGAGCAGCTGAATGGGCAGTCCAAAACTGCTCAAATCTGAACTGCTTGCGCTGATACTGAACAACCTCCGTAGAGATCAAAATAGGGCAGTGATCAGAAGCAATTCTAGAAAGGTGAGTGATAGTAACCGCAGGGAACAAATGAAGCCACTGAGCTGTAGCCATAACTCTATCCATCCTCTCCCAAACACGAGCAGAACCCTGCCGATTATTACATCAAGTAAATTGGGGTCCAGAGTATCCCAAATCCAGCAATCCAGCAGAATCAATGAAAGATCTGAATTCAGTTATGTCAGCTGAGCCAGTAACCCGTCTACCCCCTCATTTCTCATTAGGCTCCGTAATGCAATTGAAATCCCCAGCAATAACAGAAGGAATACCTTGATCAAGAAGGGAACGAAGTTCAGACCAGAGAATCCTTCTCTCCCGATAGTCAGTACTGGCGTAGACAGCCGATAAGAGCCAAGGGTCAGAAGCACCTTCAGAGACAATCATACTTATCTGCTGACTACACTGATGAAAAGCATCAATCGTAACCGCAGTGGAACGCCAAAGCGCCAACATACCTCCTGACAATCCTTCAGCCTCCACAGCATAAGAGGACCAAGATCGGGCCATCTGCTTACGAAACCGAGCCAGACTCTAACCCGACAGGCTCGTTTCCAAAAGGACACATATATCAAACTTATGCAGCTGCAACAATCTTCCAAAAGAGGAACGAAAGGATGGCTTACGAGCACCTCTTACATTCCACAGAAGAATCCTCATTTACAGACTGGGAGAAGCTGGGACCCCTCCATGGTCCTCCATCATAATGCTGTCAGCAATACCCCCTACCAACGAAGAGTAAACATCAGACTGAAGATCTGAACAGACCAGCGGCCCATCCATCTCCAAAGCTGTACCGTTTGACACGGAACCAGGACCCTGACCAACTGGACATCCGTCAATCTCCTCTGCAAAGGGCCCAGAACCCTGATTAGACTGCCCCCTTGACCGAACAAGGTCACCATTCTGGCCACAAGGGGGTAAATCAAGTCCGACACGAGGTAAAGATGTGGCCCCCCCTTTTTTAATCACAGAGGCCTTTCCTTTTTCCCTCCGGAGCACCGATTTAGGAAAAGACCTTGGAGACATTGTCACCTCCGGTCTGGCCCGCTTCAGAGAACCCGGGAACCATCCCTACAGTCCATGTGGCCTTCAGCTCCCAGCTCCAGATCAAGAGAGGAGAAGGGATTGGAAGTCTTCACCACACTGATCAGAGGAGGATCATAGGAACTTTCATTATTCACTGGCTGCAGCTCCTGATCACAAGGTTTCAATACGGCACCCCCAGGCACACTTCCCTTCCTCAAAGAGAAGGGGGACTTCTTCTTCCCCGGCTGAAGCAAAGCAACGCTCGACCCTTCAACCGCCATCTTGGATGAGGATAACATCCGGCGAGCCACCTTCACCGGAGACTTCCAAGCATCACGCCGGCCCTCCGACCCAGGGCGAAGCCCTTCCACTGAAGAAGGAGAAGCAGAGACAAGGCTGCAGAAGACGCAGACACATTCGGAATAGAGCTCCTCCTTCCCACAGGCTGAGAACCAGGAGCACCTCTCCGCTGCCTCACAGCTGCAAGCCAGGGCCCAAAAATGGAAGCCAAAGCCAAATCCTCCTCAACCGAACGAGACGGGAGAGAGCAAGGACCTCCCAGATGAAGCGAACCGCAGTTCCAGCATATCCCTTGAAGGTTCTCGTAAGAGAATTGTTGCCAAAACCTGGTTGAGACCTTGCACTCGAGCTCCTGGACGAAGAGGACGAGAAAGGTCGATCCGCAGACAGACCCGAGCGAAGCCACCTCCTCTGTTCCTCGCCAGGGTAGAAGCATCAGACGAATTCTCCCGCCGTTTCCAGTATTGATTTGAGGAAATCAGCTTTCCAGAACTCAAGGGGAAGGTTCGGCAGCCGGACCCAGACCAACACCGCCGAGATAGAGTCCTCAGCCGGAGCGAAATCCGGCCGCCATCCATCGATGCCAATAACCTGACCGTTGATAACCCACGGCCGTTGCATCACTAACTCCCGAGCTTCGGGAGATTCGAAGCGAAAGACATGGCAACGGAAAGCCATGCTGGTCGGAACAATTTCTCCCGGAACTCCGACGCGCCGAAATTCCCTGAGAAATGCATCCGTCGGAACCCACCGATGATAGGAGCGAGCGATGATGGCTGTCTGCATCCACCCGGCCACCTCCTTTGCAAGCTCCTCAGCTGGGAGGGTCACGACCTTAGGGAAGGCAGCCTCCAACCTCGCCACAGTGGCCGGCGACGGGGACGAAGCCACCCAAACGAACCCTCCTTCCGCCGCGACCCTCCCGGAAGACCGGCCATCATAGCCGCATCCGAAGCCATAGGAAGGACGGAGAGAACAAAGAGGAGCACCTAAACAGCGGCGATGACCAGACGACGACGATCGCCGAAAGATCGGGGAAAGAAGCAAAGAATAGCACAAATCTTAAAGCATAGAAGGCTAAGAAAACCGGAGCATAGGCTGCATGATTTTAAAGCACGAATTTAGTGATAGTTTTTATATATTTGTATCGTGAAATTTTCTGGAGATGAATGGGATTAAATATAGCATTATCTTTTTCTTTTCAATTATCACTCTGTAAATCTTAATGGAGATATGGTAGTGAGTGCCGATGTATCTTTAATTCAATGATTTTATTTATTAAGTCGATGGACACCGTGCAGACTTTCCAAATTATTTAAGAGGAAGATGGGATCCTCTATAAACTAATTTTTGGATTTCACTTGGGTAGCATAAGAATTAAATAATTTAGTACGCATCTCATCTAGATCATTATTAATTGGAAAAGTCTTTGTGCATTATTGTGTATATCATGCGAACTGCATTCGATGATTGATACGTGATGTATGCATGTGTACATTAAAAATAAAATTATCTTTTTATTTTTAGCATGCGTGCATATATACATCGTGCATTAATCATCGGGCTGCTGCATCACACCAAGTGCAGCAAATTTTTTTCTTATCAGTTTGATCAAAGCATAGGAAAGCTAGGAATCACTGCCAATACAACATGTGGAATACAAATGGGCCCGAGCAACTCCCCGCCTGAGCAAGTAAAAGTTTTGCTGCACCATTCTTTCGGTGCAGCAAGCGTACACTGACCACACAGATTGATTGCTCGTGCATGCCAATGCATGTATGGTGGCTCAATAGGTTTTGTCGTGTACTGCACTCGCGTCAACGCGTGCGAATAATTAATTCATACAATCGATGCGCGCTTGCTGCATCGAAGGGCGGTGCAGCAAGTATTTCTCCCTCCCCTCCTCTCCCAAATCAAGGTTTACATGGAAATGGTCATAATGGTTGTTAGCATGATGGAAACTGTCACCCCAATCAACTCGTGCGGTGTTTGGTAATTAGATTGAAATTATCGTGATGGTTTTAAATCACTAATGATACATATAAAATTATAATATTTAATATACTATATTTTAGTAACTCAAAATATTTAAACGATCACTATTTGATCTACCATAGAAATTCAAAAGCACTAGCCATATATAAACAAAACTATCTCTGATATATTTTCCAACTATCTCAATATAACATAATTTCATATTATTTACTATTATAATATTAAAAATATTATATTATGATATAATAATATAATATTATATTATACTATCATATTATAATTATATAATATTAAATTATTTTATTAATAAAAATAATATCAAGTGTTTTTTATATAGATGGAGGCATTTTGGTTTAAATCTTATGTTAAGATCACTATCTGTGAATGATCTTAGATATTTGATCTTAAACACTACTATAAATTAAACCTTTCAGCGAGGAGCAAAATTCTTTGGTGAAAATTAAAAATTTCTTGGTGAAGAGTTTCACTGAGGGATTTTTAAGAAAAATTTATTTCTCGGAATATATGATGTTGATGAAAGTCTCCCTTAAAATTTTGGATTCAATCGAGAGAATTTTCCAACCAGCAACCAACTGATTACGGAACGAGCATCTTACCATTGCACCAATCTGATCGTTGGCAACAAAGGATGAAGCCCAGACTATTTTTTGAGTAAGAAGATCCCACTGTTCAAACCACTTAATAAAAGTGTTAAAGAGATGGTTTGAACTTGTGATTCATAGTTATCAGACCTAGCTTGGACATCGATCCGGCCAAGGGCTCGGGTCACTGGGTCACTGATTCAACCATCGGATCACTAGTTGAACGATCGATCAATGATTTTAATTTAAAAATATATTTATATTAATAAAAATTATTTTTTAATAAAAAATTAATGTTAATATGATAATAAAACCTGTGATCCCATCTAGTTCGGACTGGATTGATTGGTTCACGGATGAACCGGATGGGTTGATTTGGTTATTTTGGATCACTTACACATTTGATTTTATGTTAGAACTGAACCGGCTTGGCCTTCGGATCCCGGTTCAATCGGTCCAACCGACTGGTTCGGTTCGA